>OX387247.1:1609815-1646325 GCA_947562095.1 Branchellion lobata | reverse complement strand
CGAGGATGAAAGGGCTACCGACACGGCTCTTTTATGATGCTGTAAAGGCGTAGTGTGTTGATCAAAGATCGCTCATTCTTGCGGAAATTGCTGTCTTATTACGACAAAATTAAAACTACCTTCGAATGTACCAGTGCATGTTGTTTTGTATGTTTGTATGTATGTCTGTCTGTGTCTATTATAGGTATTTTGATATACATTTATGGTAGATAACAAACCTGTTGAGTTTAAATCAACTTTTTATAAATAAAAAAAGTTTGATGACCGCATGAGCATAAATGGAGCGTTCATGTGAGAAAGTCCATCTAGGAGGCTTTAGAGGGTAGTTAAGACGATGCCAAACCATGCAAGTGACAGAATCTTCATTGAAATCATTGCTTTCTCTATGCTTTGTATGGTACAAGTGACAGTAAATAAAACCTTTCGGAAGCAATGATCCGAAGAGCCTTTGAAACAAACAAAAATTGCAAAATTTATGTTCCTTGCTTCAACTTCTTTCGAAGTTATCAAAGTTTTTGAAAGACAAAACACGCTCAAAGACACAAAATAATGTAAGTTTAAAAGCTTTTTTCGAGATATGTTTTGCCACACAGTTCTATTGAGGCGCCAAGCCGTAAAACATTAGAGTAATGCACTTTTAAGCGATCTTCAAAACCTCCGAGATTTCACTGTTGGGAAGAATTATGCTTTTATAACCTTTTTATGTCTTATTGGATTGTTTCTGTGATGTACGTTATTTCTCAAAATATACACAAGTAACGATTATGGCAGTTTTAATGAATGATAAAACCAGATGTAGTTTGTTCGTTTGACAAAGAATTCTCCATTACAATCGCATTTCCTTGATTATTCCCGTTTTTATAACTTTTCAAATGTTTTTTAATTACAAAAATGTTATATTTTTATGAAATACTCGAAAATGCATAACTGCTTAAAGGCCCAGCGCACGAATACGGGTTTCTAAGTGATAAAGCACACAATCTTCTTCGAAATTATTTCTTTTAAGAAAACAATTCATAAGTTTCAGTTCTTTACATTTTGATAGAAAAATTTAATTGCACACTTTATATGCCAAATGAAGTTTTCAGCGATAAGGAAGGCAATTTGACTTGGTTGAAAATTACGTTGGTTTTATTTCTTTGATTTCTTATGTTGAGCTGCCTTTTTTCTGAAAAAAAGTGAATGAAATTGCTTTAAAAATAATTATTTGAAAGAATTCAATCAATCTCCCATCTCAACTAGCAGATCGAGAAAAGTAGACAATATCATATAAATAAGTTCAAACACTCGATTATTGAGAATAAAATTTGATGCATCAAAAATGAAAAGAGTTATGAGAGGATCATATTGAAAACTATTTTCAAGGCTGTCGAAGACCTTTTTTATGTTTTCAGATGACAGTGGTATGGCACAGTATGGCATGGCACGACACGCAATGGATTTGGTTTACGTAGGTGTTGTTTTTCTGCGTGGATAGTAGTATTGGAAAGCAATTCGTCCACTTGTATCATCGTGTTTCAAAAAAGGTTTTATTTTCACAAGAGTTCACTGAGAGTTAAAAAAGCTGACAACTGTGGTGAAGAATTGTGCGATAAAAAGAATCAAAAATTTTGAAAATATAAAAAAAAGAAAAAATCAAAGGTGATGCGATGGATAGAAAAAAGATAAAAAATGAAGTGTTAAAATATGTGTTTCAGCAAATAATTGACCTCGTGGATACGAAAGAGGAAGAAAAAGAAGAAGAAGAGGAAGAAGAAGAAGAAGAAGAAGGAGAAGAAGAAGAAGAAGAAGATGAAGAAGAAGAAGAAGAAGAAGAAGAAGAAGAAGAAGAAGAAGAAGAAGAAGAAGAAGAAGAAGAAGAAGAAGAAGAAGAAGAAGAAGAAGAAGAAGAAGAAGAAGAAGAAGAAGAAGAAGAAGAAGAAGAAGAAGAAGAAGAAGAAGAAGAAGAAGAAGAAGAAGAACAAGAAGAAGAAGAAGAAGAAGAAGAAGAAGAAGAAGAAGAAGAAGAAGAAAAAAAAGAAGAAGAAGAAAAAGAAGAAGAAGAAGAAAAAGAAGGAGAAGAAGAAGAAGAAGAAGAAGAAGAAGAAGAAGAAGAAGAAGAAGAAGAAGAAGAAGAAGAAGAAGAAGAAGAAGAAGAAGAAGAAGAAGAAGAAGAAGAAGAAGAAGAGGAAGAAGAAGAAGAAGAAGAAGAAGAAGAAGAAGAAGAAGAAGAAGAAGAAGAAGAAGAAGAAGAAGAAGAAGAAGAAGAAGAAGAAGAAGAAGAAGAAGAAGAAGAAGAAAAAGAAGAAGAAGAAGAAGAAGAAGAAGAAGAAGAAGAAGAAAAAGAAGAAGAAGAAGAAGAAGAAGAAGAAGAAAAAGAAAGAGGAAAAAGAAAAAGAGGAAAAAGAAAAAGAGGAAAAAGAAAAAGAAGAAAAAGAAGAAGAAAAAGAAAAAAAACTTATCTGTGAATAACTAAATATTTCAAGAATAACAATGTTAAAGAAAAAATAATTCAATTTCAAAATAAAAAAAATTAAAACATGGTCGCTTCTAACATATCACTTTCAACGAAAAATCCAAAACAGCCACTACAAAAAATTTTTAAATTCAATTTTAACGTTGAAGCCACGGAAAAACGTGAAAACTTTTTAAAAAAACATAAAAAGTTGAAACCTATTTTTTAGTATTTAGAAAGCAACACCACCACCACCAGTGAGCAAAAGCGATGCAGACGAATTTTCCCCATTTGTTCGTGTAGATGCTTGGAAGGCAGGCAAGTAGGTATATAAGTGTCGCTTCTATGAAATGCAGAATCATTGCGAAGTTTGGAGGGTGGTTTGGAAAGGCGAACTCAAATGTCTACATTCCAGAAGGAAAGGAATCCGGGCCAAGTATTTATTTATTCATTTGACTTTCAGCTGTTAGAAATTATTTCTGATTAGAAATATATTTTTTCTGAAACAAGCAATTTAAGTTTAAAGTTTGACAAATTCTAAAAAAAGTTAATTTTTCAAAAAGGTGAGAACTTTTTCAAATGAATTTAATTAATTCATTACTCGTAATATCTGAAAATATTTATTAAATTTTCGAACAATTTTAAAAGTAAACACTACTTTTATTTTTAAAGAAATTAAATACAACATTTTGATTATTTTTTCACAAATCGTGCAAGCACTTGAGCACTCGGACCGCAATTACCGGGCAATCTTTCTGCTAATCGATATCTAATCAGCTGACACTTTTTGATGACTTAATTTCTTGAAAACACGCTTGATTGCATTTCTGAAGATTATAAAAATAATTTTTTATGCGTAAAAAACAAATACGATAAAAAGGTTTTCGTTCCATCCATCATTCGTATTTATTTTAGCTTAAAAGTTTTGAGCCCATCGAAACTGAACACAGAAACGAAATGAAAAAGATTCATTTCAAAAAGGTTTTGGGAAAATGAAAAAAAATTATTTAACGAAATAATAGTTGTGATTTTGTTTTTTCTTTTTTGTAAATTCAAACAAAATTCAAATCCATGAAATATGTGTGAACAAAACATCGTTTATAGTGTTTTCATGCCTTATCAGGCCGTGCAATCTGATTAATCTAATCTGTCTGAACATTTATAGAAGGTTCAAAGTGCAGTTTGCAACTCCAGAAGACATTTTTCTTCTGCTATGTCTTATGAACAGCTAACGAGATTTTAATCTACAACTCCATTTAGTATTCAAACCACTGCACCGAACCAACACGACGTATAGTAGTTTTGAAATGTCAATTTTGAACTCGGTTCCCTCTTCAATTTTTTTCGAATAGCTTCCAAATCAGCTATTTTCTTCTATGCCTCGAGCTGGGCTCTTATAGAGCATAAGCCTGCTTTCTCACGAAGCGACAACTGCGACCCACAACTAGTCAACCTCGCTAACCACTACATGAAATACAGAAGCAATGTCGATTGAAATTTTCCAATCTTAAATTCCATCTGCCAAAGTCACGAGCTACATTGACGAGCAGCCGAGCTTGCAAAAGTGTGAGCACTTGCTGCTCATAAAGGTTAAATTGCTTAAGCAACATTCTTTTTAATCAAATATCAGAATGAAACGACGTGGGAATTTAAGGAAGATACATTTGCATTAGGTATATAATGGATATGGAATGGGATTAGAAAACGAAAAGAAGACGAAAAAATAAATTTAGCAAATATAATGTGGAAGAACTACCGAAAAAATAAAGAAAGTGAAAGAGAATATGAAGTAAAACAAGCAGGAAATGAGGTTCATATCGAAAAAAGTGTGAAATATCTCATCAAATAATCTTCCCCATGCATACGGGACAAGGTTGAAGAAAATGAAGAAGATATAAAAACGAGGATGACGAAGAAGGAAAAGGAAAAGAGCCAAAAAAAGAAAAAATTGAAAAAAAAGAAAAAGAAGAAAAACCAAGAACAAACAAACAAAAATTTGGCTCACTTGCTCAAACAAGCACTTCTTCGACCAAATCCATATGTTTAATACGTGGTGGTAGTTTTTGTTTTATATAAGTCTAATAATTCTCAAAGTGCCATATTTCTGTTCTTTGGGATCAATTTGAATCACTTAACGATCATTTCGTGATGGATGACACGCCTAATCTTTACATCGCACGCGTCTATTTATGCTCTTGTTTTTTTGAACATTAATTTAAATTATTCATACCATTCAAAAAAGTTTTTATCCGTAAAGTTTAAAAAAGTGAAAAATGGAAATTTAAAAATAAAAGCCTTCGAAACGTCCAGACACCTATCACATGCACGTGTTTGCGCACAAAACTGGCATGCCAAAAACCAATGGAAAGTCATCATTTCAACTTTAGAAAAAAAAGTCAAAGAAATTTTGCTTGCAAAGTCAACAAGGATCATGCTTGAGGTTATGTTGAGTTGTCGCTATTTGGTTCAGCTTCGTTTCAATTCATAGATTTGGTTTTCAAGCCTTTTTTAATTTTTCGACCCTTATTTTATTTTTCAAATTTTATTTTATTTTTAAGCTGTATTTTATTTTCAAGATTGTATTATATTTTTCAATTTATATTCAATACAATACAATACAAACACGATTATTATTATAGTGGCATTAACCCCTTAGAGTTTCGAGGCCATATATTAACGTATATCAACTTTTAGAATGTGTATTATATCTTGCAGTTTTTATCATGGAACTTATTTTGACTCATAAGTCCGAGTTCGCTCGTAAACTAACGACTAGTTGAGTCAGCACAAACATTTTCAAACCCTATAAAATTATGCAATGAAACCTGTCGTGATGGCAATTTATCTGACACGAGTATCAGTGATTTGAAAAAACTTTATAAATTTTAATCGAAATTTTTTTAAACTTTTTGGTTAAAATTTATAATAAATATATGATTAGTTTTGAAACACGCAGAAGTTTGAAATGAGAAAGGATGTGGAAGTAAGAATCGTTCATGCATTTTTTGGGGTTCATTCGGCCTTATTTTTCTCGTTCGTATATTGAATAAATTTCGAAAAAAACATGACAGTTCAACAGTTTTTCAAAGTTTTATTTGAATTTTCAATGATTAGATTTCTTAAAATGCAAAGAAATATTTTTACTTATTCAATAGGCACAGAGTTTTGAGTCAAATGAACAACAAATAACAACACTTGGAAAATATTATTGTGAAATCCGTAAATTTTCTTTCGTTGATAAATTTGAAACAGACTTTGTTATTTGCAATATTCCATTCATTTTCAAACTCCACGAGGCTCCAACAATGCCGTTGTGACGTCTAATTGCACCTCTGTAAACTTCCCAAAAAATATAAAAAGTAGATAATAATTTTTCGAAACATTTTGGAACCTTTGGAATCCGATGTCTGATTTTTTATCTGAAAAACTAAAGTTGAAAAAATTGATTGAGATAAAATATTTTAATATTATAATCCAAAAATTCTATCAACACTGAGGTGCAGTGTTCTATAGAGTTTTAAGTGAGAGGACTGTATAACTAGTTGACAGAGCTTGTGTTTGAGCCAGTAACAGCTAGCTCTCTAACCATTTGGTCACACTGGCACGGCGTTTGCTTATTGTTTTAAGTAGTCTTTTGCAGTCGCTGCGTCTTTCACGTTCATTTGCTGGCTCAGACATGCCCGAATCATGAACTTTGCGGAAAATATTTTGAATGCATGCTCAACCTCAAACTAACAAAAGAGACTTTGTGGTAATTGCCATTGTTGGGGAAGTTATTCAAGTGAACATAATTGCATGTTTTTTTCACATTATTACCAAAAATAAATTCAGCATTTGTTCTTTGACTTAAGATATTACTGCCGAACGAATGTTTGCGAAATATTTGTGCGGGAGCCGGCTTGCAGGATAAATTAGCAATTTAAAACAAACGAATGAAAATTAAAGGCATTGAAAAAAAGGAAAAATAATTGAGAAAAAATCAAGTTTGAACTCATTAGAAAAAAATTTTTTTTTTCGAAAAACTGAGACTGCAAACTTTATCACTAATCGAAGACGTTCAATATTTTCTGGGAGCTTTCGACCTTCAGCAAGGTTTCCCATTGCCATGCCAACAGGACCACGCCATGAAACCTTCCCATCTTTTTTTGAGGTATTTTCATAAGCCACTTAGAAACAAGAACAAAAAAACCTCCCGAGCAATCAATGAGGGTTTCCCACAAAACTCCCTTGCTATGAGTTATTGCATGATACCTTTTTGTCCATACTTTTAACCAACTGAAACAATTCTCTTGGAAGGCAGCGCGTGGAATAGCAATTCATTCAATGTGACGAAAAAATCACTAAATGATTGAAAGCTTAATTATAGAAAAAATTGCGAGGCAAACCTTCCAATTCGAAGGGAAATGTTCCCTCACCTACTCGTTCCATCAAACTACCTTCCTGAATTCTTCAATTCACATTCTTCATGTTTTCAATTTGAAAAGTATAGCTGCTTTTCAAAAAAAATCTTTTTCAAGGTTTTTTTAAATAATGTTTTTTGCGAAGATACATTGAAATTCCGTTAATTCTTTTAAAAATAATTTTAGGCGAAATAAAGATTGAAGAGCGTTAAAATACGCTTTTGCAGCCCTTCTAAGAAATCCAGACCCTGCTGACGTGAACGACTTTTCTGCAAACCACATTTCATACCTCCACACTTCCCCTGGGCGTCCACCCCCTCTTCGCATACAAGCTGTTTTGCTCAAGTTTGTGTCTGCTAATATTTTGGAATTTTAATTAGCTGGAAAAATCATTTCAACACAGAATTTATCAACTTTTATGAAATTTCACAGAAATCAGTAGCTTAGTCTCAATCCTTATTGGATTGAATTGTCAAACGAGCCTACGAAACAAGCTTATAAATGAATAAAGATGAAATTCTCTATTTCAAACAGCCTCAGCATATTTATCTCTTCAAACTATAGATTTCACCCCTTTCATTCAGTCACCTGACAAAGAGAAATTAAAAATAACACTAAAAAAACTTATTACGAAAATAATTATAAAAATAACTAAGAAAAACCTAGGTAGAAAATGGTTGATTACGAATTATTGAAGAAAATCAACAAGTTACGATGAAAGAGAAGCGTTTTACTACAAGGGACACAAGCTTCCTTGCGCAGCAGAGCGAGGAGATTTCCTCGATGACAATTTGCGTGTTTTTGGACGAAATTGAAATTTTAAGTGCCTCATTTGATGGGACGTCCGCAAAAGAAGAGTAAAAATAGTTATTACGAAGCCATAACGTTTAATGCTTGTTTAAAAGGCAACTTGTGAAAATTAACGGTTTGTGGGCAGCGTTTTTATAGTCATAATTATTGTCAATTTTTTAATTTTTTTCAACGGAATTAAATTTTTTGCAAAAAAATGTTGATGGAAACACATCCTTCCAAGCTTTTTCTTCCATTTTTATAACTCCAGCAGTGTCATCTGTAAGTTATTCGCCAATAATTCACAAGGCGTTCTTTCTTTCCATGCGGGACTCAGACTAAATAAAGCACGTGTGAGTGTTTTACATGAAGGTTTGCTAGACACCTATGAAAAGCTGGAGGTTTTGGAACGATGCAAGTGTTCTTATAAGAAGGAGTCACTTCCTCGTGTCGTTTCTCTTTTAGTGATCAATTATTCAAAGAATTTATTTTAATATTTTAGCAAATAAGAAACCTTTAAAAGAAAACTACAGTCTGACGCTGGTGTGTTTGAATTACACGTCAAAAAATATAAAATTTAAAAAAATGAAATATTCAAAATTAGATTTTGAAAGATTCCATGAACAAAAAAAAGTATATAAGAATAAAAAAGCGACTTTAAAAAAATCGAAAATTTGAAATTCAGGCCATGAACTGTTTCAGGTTCGTTTTTTGATGTTAGAAATTGACATTTTTTTGAAAGCTTATTCAAACAATCATAAAATAACGAAATAATTTTTTAATAAAAAAAAATTAAAAAAAACGACGTTAAATTAAATATTGATGTTCCATAGCGGAAAAACCAATTTTATTTGCTAATAAAAAAAACTTCATGGAAAAGATATGGAGCAAATATTGGATCGATGAAGAACAAATCATTAAAGTTAAGAAAGTTTCAAACAGTTAAAAGGTCGTAAATATGAAAAAAGTCGATAGTTCGACATAGAAGCCAATTTGAGTTTGATCAATGAAACAAAAGCCGGTGGTCACAAC
The DNA here is from genome assembly GCA_947562095.1 of Branchellion lobata. NCBI lineage: Eukaryota > Metazoa > Annelida > Clitellata > Hirudinida > Piscicolidae > Branchellion > Branchellion lobata. Next base: position 1,637,670 of record OX387247.1, on the reverse strand, counting down.
CGCATTTTTAAATCTGAAACATGAAAGTTGAATGATCAGCCAAAAATTCATCAAAATTCCTCGGATACGGGTGCTTGTGAGCCCTAGTTGCAGAGTCAAAAAACAAAAACTCCCCTCTCATTCCATCAACAAAAATATGACATTAAGGGTAGGACCCAAGACTTTCTTGCAGTTTTTTGAATGAATAAATGAATGTACAATTTGTTAAAGCACACAGTTCGCTAAGTAGGTTGTCTCAGAGGCTCTTTGAGCAATTGATCACAATAAAGAGCGTTTTTCAAATCAAACAAGAACTTCTTTCGTGTTTAATCAATTGCTCAATCGAAGCTCAGAGTTCGCCTTCAACCGCCCCAATAGCGAGGGTGTCGCACACCAGAGCACTGAAACATCAGGGAGCAACGTGGAAGGTCAGAGGTCTGCACTGATAAAGGGGGATTGCAGCTTGACAAACGATTTCAAGCGTATTTTTCGACTTTAAAGTTCTGTTTTATGTTTGGAAAGCAGTGTCGGAGAAAAAGTCGGCGAAAAAAATATTTTGACTTATGCCTAGCGGTTCTGGACAGATCCAGCTGTGATGACGGAAAAATATTTTTTTAAAAGCTGAGATGTTTAATAACCAAAAGGAGAAACGAAGAGTGAAAAGAGTAAAGTGAAAGTGAAGAGGAAATGAAAGAAAAAAAGTGTAATGGACAAACGTAAAAATGAACAAAAGATGGATGTGTGCGTCTTCTTTCAAAGTGTTGTCCTGCTGTGAGGAATGAGTGCTTGTTGGCAGCAACGTTGAAGTGTCCATGGAGGCGTGAAATTGAATCTCATCGTCAAATTTGACATTATACGAATTTTTAATAAATATTCATTTTATGTGAATAATCTTAACGAGTTTGACTAGGCTGGCTAATTTAATATTTTTTTATCAAGAATTCACAATTTAAAGAAATGATCAATGGTTTCAACACTTTTTTTTCAATTTCCGAAGCAATTTAAATTGACGAGCTTAGGCACGCCAACACACCAGTTTACTAAGCGCAGCGGTTTCTCGCTTGAAAATTTCAATTTCAGACATCAAATATTTTCAATTTTCAACAAAACATAATCGATTTATTGAAGCATCGAAGACCATTGAGCACCAGGCGAGTCTTAAACTGTGTTTGCGCCTGATGCTCGCTTAAATAATGCATCGTCCCTAATCTCTATTGTGGTTTTGAGGCTCCCACGGGACACGCCCTTGCGCCAATAAATCTTGCCCTATTGTACGCCATCACATGATATTCCATTCATGAACACATTCTCTTCAAAAGCTGCTGGTATATTTATGAAGAAGTCTTTAAAATCCTTTCGAACCGTAAAATTCGTCGTTCGCCATTGTCACACTTCAAAGAATGCACTTTTTTAATTAATTCGTGGTGATAATTTCTAAAAAAGAAATTTTTGAAGCTAAGGCATATGTGTTTCAAACAAAAAAATCCTTTTTTAGAAATTTAATTTCGACTAAAATGTTTATGATGATACGGTTTTAAACTCACGGTTTAGACTTCAATTACAAACCAATGTTGGAAGCTTTGAAAGAACATTGATTTAAAAGGCTCAAGCTGAAGAAAGGTTGTATCGAGGCCTACTAAAAATTTAAAATTATTTCAAAAAAACTATAAAAGCGCTTAATTCTCTTTCAGGTGAAAAATAAAAACTGCAAAGAGCGAGCATGGCAAGTTTACTTACTCTTCTCTTCGGCCTGACTACAAGGCTCTTTTCGGCATCACCATCATTTTTGTTTCTATCATCATCACTGTTATTATCTTTTTCATTCTCATCGTCAAAAACCTCATCTTCCTCCCCTTTATCTCTTTTTTCCCCTTCTTCCTTTCTATCACCATTATCATCACCGACTCCGTCAATTCCACTGGAAACGCTATCTCCATTGAAAACAGCAGCAAAAAAGTCTTTTGAAGAAGAAGCTATAGATGAAGAAAAAAAAAGTATCCAAAAAAGATTTCCAAACATTTTCAAACATTCTCAAAATTTTGTAAAATCTTTCAATGAAAAGAAAAAAAAAATTCTGACTAATGAATTTCTGATTGAGAAAAAAATTAAACAAAAAATAGAATCGAAAAAGCTATTTAATTCAAGGCAGATAACGCCTTCTCCGACAAAATTATTTTTCACTGAGCCATTCATCAGCCCATTTTTCATGTTGTCTGTCAACTCAACCACTCACCAATCTTCCGTGCCACCCATCAACCAACCCACCCTTCCACTCACTACCAGCCCATCTACCCTTTCACCACCCATCATTCCACCTTCCAACCCATCAACTTATTTATCATCCGCCACTGCATCCACTCATCCATCCATTCATCCATCGACCACCACTGCACCCACGAACCCAGCCACCACATCATTGCTATTCCACATAGCTCAAGCAGGCAACATAAAGGACATGAACACAACACCGCATCCGGAAAAAAGAAAGTCCTTCCAAACAATGAGTCCTCTTTATGAACGCCTTCTTTCGGACAGAAAAAAAATCAAACAAAACCACCAAGAAGACGTGGTAAGTATTTTCATGGAAAAAATTATTGGCCAGGGTTGGGAGGATGTTGGAGTGGGAAAAGGTGGAGAAGCAGAAGATAAAATAATGAATCATGAAATCAATTTTAATGGAGTTTCTTTCCAACCGTGCAGTAACAAAGGCAACAAAAGTTGTATTGCGAATGGGTATGAGCGAGATAGAAAAGTTGAACATAAAGGCAATAAAGCATTTGAAAGCCTCAATATAGAACCAAAAAATATCTCCAGTTGCTTACATGCGTACAACAATTACCAGAATAACAACAAAAACAAAATTTATAACCACAAAAACCGAAATAACAACAGCAACAACCAAAATTGCAGTGACAACAACAGCCATACCCACAACAATAACAACAGCCGATACAACAACAGCTCGAAGCTGCAAGTATTCGACATTGGCAGCAAGGAAAGTAATAAAAGTGAACTGAAAGTCGTTCACAAGGTCATAAACATTCCTTGCAGCGCTTCTGATAAGTTCACTAAAATGACTCATTCCAGCCAAAAGCTTAACAACCCCGATAAAAAGCCTCTCAACAAAACCCACAAAATTGCTAACAATCACCACGACAACATCAAGCAAGGTGACACAAACCACAAGCGAGTCTATGAACCCACCCACCCCAATGATGCAAATCACAATAACACTGAGCACAACGGCGTTGAGAGCGTAAACAACAGAACTGACAACTCTCACCCTCTTACAAACAACGGCAACAAGGACGCCAGGCCATCAGATTCGTCAAGCGATAAGAGCGTGCAAGCGGCGGAGGAACCGCAGCAACATGCCACCTTCTTAAACACCTCACCGTTCGTTGAAGTTGTTTAATGCTTTTCTAAACCATTCTTCGTCAACAAATATCACTTTTGAAAGTTTTTGTAGGATCTATCTTTTGTTAAACTTTTTTTAAGATCTATCCTTTGTTAAACAATTTTATAGGACATATCTTTTGTTAAACTTTTTTTAGAAGAACATTTTTATTAAATGTCTTCCTTTTGAGCATATCTATGTTGAAACCTCTTTGTTAATTGGGTTTATATTGGCATTTTTCATACATAACGCTACCACAATTGATGTTTGCAACATAAGCAATAAACACGTATCTACATTCATAATCATTCCAGTGCTCCTGTCAACAAAACAAATGGCAAAAAAGAAAAATGTTCCCATGAAGGATGCAGAAAAAAGATTGCAAATAAAAATTCCTTTGAAATTGCCAGTAAAACCCGAACAAAAAGTGCATTTCAAAAAATAATTAGAAACACTGAAGTGGTGTTGAGTTCACAAGAGGAGAGGGTGAAAAAAATAAATGATGATGATCGGATTCCAAACATCAAAAAACCGGAAGCTGTTGGGAAGCGCATTAAATGGATTAAAAAAGAAAAAGAAAAAAATAAAGTTAGAAAACTAAAACAAAACCTCATAAACAAAATACTTTCCGAGGTTGAAGAAGAAAAAAAAAACACAACCAAAACGACAGTAAAACTTCTGATACGAAAACCTGAAGAAGAACAAAGTGTTCTCTCGTCAACACTGCAACACAAGAAACCAGCAAGGCTTCCTTTCAAGGCTGAGGTAACAAAAGAAGAAAGAAAAATAGGTACAGTTGAGGAGTCATTTACAACGCCACAGTTCAAACACACGTTCCAAGCCCCGAGAAAAGCCTTTGTTGGTGGGAATGAATTGAAAGGAGGAAGTTATGGTACTTTGTGTGACTGTTGTCGTTGTGATGTTGGTCCTGGAAGTGATGGAAGAGACACCAATATAAAAAGAAACAATACAAGTCATGCTGCTGCCTCAGTCGCTTCACAACTTGATTATGTGACGCAGAGTGTCGAGGTTGGCGGCATTAAGAAGTTGCCTGGTGATGGAAAGGGTAATAAAGAGAGCCCGAGAGAAAACTATTCTGAAAACAAAACAAAAGCGTGGCAAGCAGAAAATATCAAGAAAAATGGCACGGTGGGTGGAAAAGAACGTTTCAATAAAGAGTCATTGGTATGTCGAGAATCCTGTCACACACAGCAAAGCTATCTGGATTTGTGCGGTTCAAGGCTTAGCGACAAAACTAATATTTTTTCTCTTTTGCAAAAAGAAGTTTGTAAGGGCATAAATAAAGCGACTTATTATAGGTGCGTCTGTGATTGGGGTATTGTGGATGGAAGAGCCTCGCTGGATGGAAAAGATGATAAAAATAATGTAATCAGGAAAAAAAAGATAAAATACGACAAGTTCATAAAAAAAAACAGCAACGCAACCATAAAAACAACGTCGACAGAGCACGGAGACGCTCACAACGAGGAAAAGAATAGAATTAAATCAAGTCACAACAATACAAAAACAGAAGTTTCAAGGAACATGGCTGCGAATATTGAGTCAAAAAGCACGTTCGAAGTGATGGGCATCCTGGGCGTGATATTTGCAACAAAGCGTGAAGCATTGCGCGTACTTAAAATCAAGGGTTTCGAAAGGGATGAGGGAGGAGGGTATGTGTTGGTGGTGCAAGAGGCTGGAAAGTTGCGTGTGATTGATGCTCGAGTCACCGCCGTAGAGTGGCCTTCCCCACAAACTTCCATCGATTTGAGCAACAACGAATTGACGAGTGTCGACAGCTTCTTTTTCGAAGATTTGTTCGGTGTGATTTCAATTAATTTGTCACGTAATCAAATAAGTACCATTTCTTCAGATGCCTTTTATAGCAGTCGTGATGACGCTGCAGACGCAGAAAAATTTCAAATTAATGACTCAGTATCCGCTGATTCTGGAAAGACAAACTTTTCAAGTAATTTCAAAAAACAAAGTTTGAAGAAAAACAAAAAAAGTATTAAAAAGGCTGAAGTTAATGTTGATGGTGAAAATTTTGTTATAGACTACAGAAACGTTACAATCTCTCATGATGGAAAAAATAAAAACGGAAAAAAATCAGATAAAATTGAAATTACAAAAAATAAACTGATTCACAAACAACACAAAGGACTCCCACAAAAGAACCAACCAAAAGTTATGGCTTTTTTTTCACAAACGCCACAAGGCTTTTCTTTGCAACAAAAAATAAAAGCACTAAAAAAACAATTCCCGAGACAAACAAAACACAAAGAAGACCAAAAAAACAAAAGAAAAAGGAAACTCAAAGTTGCCATTGATGAAAGTGACGCCTTTGTTAGGCAGACTTGGAATGTTGTGCAAGAAGGAATGAAACTCACAAGCAACTTCGATCGTGTGAAGAACGATAATGGCGTGAGCATGAGAACACTGACCACAACCAGGGGAGAACAAAATAAATTCGAATCGGAAGATACAAATGTCCCGAAAGGCGAACTGATGCGAGCCGAAAAACCGAACATTTCTAGCAATCAGCAAAAATGTTCAAAAGCAAAGAGCTTTGTATGGAAAAGCTTGGAAAGGCTGGACCTCAGTCACAACTCATTGAGCCACATCGAGTCTCTCATCCCCAACACGCCTCTCAAACACCTCAAACGACTGTACCTGAGCCACAACAAAATTTCTTCCATCTCAGCGCTCTTCCTCCATCACTTCGCCTCTCTTCAACTCCTCGACATTAGCGATAATTCGATAGGCACCCTAGGTGCTAGTTTGTTGAGTCATGCTAGTTTGCAAAGTGTGTATTCAGCGAATAATGATATGGCTTCCCTCACTGGAGTGTCCTTCGACCATGAAAGACGACGAGTGTTGCTGTGTGGTGAGCCCTTGAGTCCCATGCAAGGGTGGGTTTGTTTCGTGATTTGTGGTTTTACCTTAAATGAAATTTAAGGCAGGTTACTGAGCACTTTACTGCAGTCAAATGTCTCTCTTAACTCACAGATGTTCCCTGACCAGGATGCGCTCTAATCGAATGCAATCTTCTTCAATCATTACAAATACTAACGACTTTGCAAAAGTTATTTCTTCTTCGACCACAGCAGCAACATCATCATCGTCTTCTTCATCATCATCTTCATCATCAGCTTCTTCCCATATTTTTTCCCTCCCACCTAGCCTCTGTTCTCATATAGCATCTTCAATAAACAATTCCCAGCCACAAAAAGCGTTTTTGCCGATACTTAGACTGATGGCGAAGGTAGTCTCATTCGAATCGAGGTCCGATTGTGTTGCCTATCTCACACGACAAGATTCCCACACTGCCTCCCATCCACTCGGAATCAACTGTTTCAATGGAAAAGAAAGTTTTGGAAATTATTCCAATGCGGAGATCAGCGAAAAAGATTGTACAACCCCCTTGAGTCTATCAGCCAATGTAGCCTACACTGACGATCCATTGAGACCAGCTACTCGAGTGAATCATGCCCTCTCTAATGAAAAAAACTTTGAAAAAGCGGAAATTTTTTTCAGAGAATTGGAAGCTGAGCCATGTAGAAATCAAAGTAGAAATAAACCCACCAAAACGCTTTCAAACCTCTCGCACGTGACGTGTGTTTTGTATGGAATGGAATGTAATACGCCAAAAAAATGCGTAGTCCTAATTAAGTTTTTGAAAAAATCATTCGAAAACATCGAAACGTCCATGCTTTCTGTTGACTTTTTCAAAAATCTTCCCGCAAACAAAAATTATTCTTTCACGTGTTTCAATGAAGAAAAAAATGGTTCATGTGGTGGGAAGTATGACAAGCAAACAGACACAGACTTAAGGGCCAAAAAAACTTTCCTTTCAATTGAAAATTCTGTTGATTCGACAAACTGCCCAAAAGAATGTTTGTGCTCTATATTAAAAAGTAGCTTTTCTGCTCATGCTGGTGCAAACTTAATGAATTCGAGAAGAAATGAAAAGAATGGAGGGGGCACAAGGGAGGACAACACGAAGAAGAACTTTTTCGATAGATTCACAAGCGATCACTGGCATGTTGGTGGCTTGAATGGCATGATGTATGCAGACTGTTCGCATGACAGCTTTAAACGGGACGGCTTAACATTCGACGAACGAGGTGCCAGGAGTGAAGGAGAGACTGGGAAGAGTGCCGGTGATGTGTCTGGAGAGCTTCAATTGGGTGTGGTGGACCTATCAAGCAACCTCCTGCAACACCTCCACCTCCACTCGGTCTTCTCAAAGCTGGCCGGTTTAAGGGTGCTTCTATTGCACAATAACTCACTCCACACGCTTGAACCATCCATCGTGCGACTGAGACACCTCCAGGGCATCAGCGTTTCGTCAAACCCCTGGAGGTGCGCCTGCAACGATATACGAACGTTTGTTAAATTGATTAGGCACTCACGTATACTTGATTTGAAGGAAAGCTATTGCAACGACGGCAGAAGATTGATGGATGTTATAAAGAAAAATGTGCTAAGAAGATGCTTCCCAGAATACGTTCGTTTCAGATTGTTTTTTGAGCAATCGAAAAATCAAGAAAACTACTCATACATTATCCTCTTTTGCGTGCTGTTTTTTTTCTTGTCAGCTCTGGTTTTGTTGTATAAAATCAAATTATTTTGCGCTGATGAAGATGCCAAAGAGAGCATAAAAAACAATGCTTTGAAGATAAATATGATCCAAGCTCTGTTCGGAGACTCGTGCCAGAGTCACTCAAGGCCACTGGAGGAACCCCTACTGAAGCCAACATCACCGCCAGTGTCCACAAAGCACGAAAGCCCTTTTCGAGAAAATAACTTTTGTATAGGAATTAATGCAAACAATAAATCACCTAGGGCATCGACAAATGAGTTGAAAAGCAATGAGGAAGCACCTTTTCATCATCACTTATCCAATGCACAAACTACCATAAAGCATTGCGTGCTCTCAAACAACAAACCTATTTCTTCATCTTTATCATCATTATCCTCAGCCTTATCGTTCAAAGATCTGCCGTCCTTTCGGAGCGTTTACAAAACTGCTCTTCTCTCCGACGCATTCATCATTTACAGTGAAAAGGACGAAACAATGGTGACTGGAACTTTGTTAGAGTTGCTGTGGTGTAGCCATCCGACATACAAGGTGGTTCTGATCCATCACACCACTCACCATAAACCCTCCAAAAAGCCGCACAAATCACTTTCGAAGAAACATAAAAAATACACTTCTTTTTTCTTCGCTGGCGACGAAGACCACGAGGATGGCAATGATGCATGGCCTGATGAGCATGCCATCAAGCCAATACCTACCACAAAGATTTGCAAAATGTCTAAAAGTGATTTATCCGAAAGGGCTTCAAAAAACATAGAAAATCCATTAGAAGCATCGTTCTCCGCCTCTCTCCACTCCCTCCCCTCATCTCCCTTCCTCTGCCCTCCTTCCCGTTCATCCTCTCCCTCTCCTTCCTCCTCCTCGTTGCTGAATTCGAAAGTTTTGACACATTTTAAGCCGTTGAAACGCCTGGCAAAAAAAACGTCAAATGTTATTTTAAAGCTCAAGTCTCTGTTACCGACACCAAATACCAAGGCATCTGCCAATCACGACAGCTTCAACATTCTGGAACATGTAAGTAACGGCTGATGGTTTAAAACATTTAAATATAATATAAATGCCCATTCTAAGTTAGTTGAAATGAATGAAACCTTTTACATTTTTGGTAAAATTCCACCAAACAAGAAAAAGCTTAATGTCATAAATGTTACAAAAGAAGCATTTTCGTATAATTAAATTTAATATCTCGTGAGCGTAAACCCGATTATAAAGATATTATAGTTCTTTTATGGCGAAAATAACTCAGATAATTCAATTTACATGTCGAATGTGAAAGGTACTTTGTTAATTCGGACATAAGAGCTCATTAGGAATTCTCATAAAGGCATTTCGTGCATGCAATCAAGATTGATGCGACATAATATTCCTTCATACAAGTACTTGCAGCATTGTCATTCGAAGGTGGCTTGGAGTCAGGTCACTTTGTTGGTGCTTTCCGAGTTCTTATTGGAGATGCTGCAGAGGGATGGCGCCTTGGAGCAGTGTCTGTTGCAGCAACTGCAGTCCCAGTGCCACCGTTTCATCATCATAAGCAGAAGGTCCACGGACTTCGTGAGAAAGGCACCCACTCCCCTTGAAACCGCTCTTTCCGACTACCCCCTCTTCTACTCTTGCGATCCTGAACTCTGTCGCAAGCTCAATTATCTCCTACCACCTCCCATCCGCAAGCACCCCTCTCAAACTTCGTGCACACATGTTGCTGGCAAGTTGGACTTTCCACATGTCGAGAAATATTGAAACTTGTGCGGTTTTTGATGTCTGTAAAGTTATTTATTAAAGTTAGATGTTGAATTTATGTAATAAAATATTGTTAAAGAAGAAGTCAAATGGGCCAGACAAACGCTAGGAGTTTGTAACATAATATGTCTCTGAATCAGGTTCATTAACCTGATGAAGTAAATTTACTTTCTAGTTTTTCAACGTCCCAGAAGTGGTCAAAAATGAATAATTAAAATAAAGTCTGCTAATTTTCTTCCACAAACTGTGTGGCATTTAATCATGTTGTTTTAGAAATAGAACATTTTTGGAGTGTATGTGGAATGTTGTTGTTTTAAATTTTCAACTACTAAACGTGTATTTTGATATGAAAAGTTAATATAAACAAACTGAAACCCCAAAATGGAAATATTTTATTTTTTGCGAGTCAATGTGTTTTGAATTTCAATTAAAATTGTTATTCAAAATGTTTTTCTCTATTTTTTTTCAATTTATTCATTAACCTCATAAAGTATGTTTCTAGCTTAGTTTTTAAGGAAATATTCCATCGACGACTAAGACGTGGAATAATAATATAATAATTATAATAATAATGAAAACTCGAATAATATTTTTAAAAATATTTTTGAAATACTTAAAAGTAAAAAATGTACAAAAATACTATTAGTAGTAGTAGTTACACTTTTTTTTTACAGGAATAAAAATAATGTAATATTAATTCAACTGTGAAATAAAATTAATATTTTGAATTTCAATTTTAAATATATTTTTTGAACCCGTTAAATAATGAATAATGCTAAAAAAACTCTGAGAGGAAAGAGTTGTTAGAAGATGCGAATAGAAGTCAAAACGAAAGAAAATGTATAAATGAGCTTTCAGAATAAACTAAATTAATAAACTGGATTGACAGTGCTATCAACGACAACTCAATCATACACGTTTGAACGATTTCACGAAAGTGAAGGAATTTTTATTTTCCAGAATATTCAAAATAATATTTTTATTTACTTATATACTGTTGGAATCTTTGCAGGAAGCAAATGCGACGAGTCTTTTTGACTTATGGAATGAAAATTTTTGCTGCAAAAAATGTTGAAACCAGAACATTTTTGTCGTTTAATCACGAACCAAGTACACATCTTGTGTGCTATAATTGTCGCTTTTGGGCGGTTTTTATGACGGCACCTTTTTAAGTTATGCCTCGTTGAAGGCAAAGTTATTCAAGTCGCAGTTGGTGGAGCTTTTTTATTGCAGGCCAGAGGACTCTAGAGCAGCGTGCCCTTCATGCCAATTTGCAGTCTGCTACATCCATCGATTTAATTTCACCTCGGTTCTTCTTCTTTTAGGGCCATCTTCTTTATGACTTCATTGTGCCCGTTTTTAGTATTTTTTAGTTGATTCCTTTGTAATAACTTTTTATATTCACTAATTGAGTTTTAAAACTGTAAACTCAGCCTTTTGTTTTAGAAAAGTTCAATCGAAAACTATATTTTCTGAAGGTAGAGAATGTTAAATGTTTCCAACGCAGAAAGCTTCTTTTTTGACAAATTTTTGCGACCAACACATGACTGAATAATTTGACGAATTTTCCTTCAGACGTCGCCGGGCATGGCAGCTGATTGATCTCGCTCATGTGCTTTGCGCCTTGTCGCTCTGTACATCGATTCGATGGAACTTTTCCAGGAAAGTTGTATGAAAGAAGCCAATGCTGTGCATTCAACTATCGCCACCATCTCTATTACTACTACTACATCTAATATTAGAGGTCTATCGAATGAAGATGGCTATACCGTGGGCAAGAGTCAGACTCAATGCCAATCCAGTTCAAGGTGTTGTTTTGAGAATGAATTAGTTTTAAAATAAAAGGACAGTGGCGTAATTCTGTTCGCCCAATTTTCTCGTTCCGAACCAAAACGGCCCAGTGACAAGATGAGATCGAGGTAGCTAAATTCGCTTTAGGATGCAGTAATCTTCAAGCGGATGTCGATATGGAGGCCTTCCACGGCGTTATTTGTTTTCCAAGGCACGGGGAAACACTCAAAAGGCGTTGTGGTGAGCTTCCAGACCCATTAATATTACTTCTACTGAAACTAGCACTACTACTACTCTTAATGCTTTACCTTCTATAATGGCTTTCATTTTTATGCTAAAATAATAACTCAATGTAACACATTTTTCTATGTTTGAAAAACATCAGTTATTTGAAATAATTAGTTTTATATAAGCAAAAGTGAATATTCCACAAACATATTTCGCACGTCGGAGTTCCAAATAAAAAAAATCATTCAAATTTGGTTATTAAATCTGTCCCACATGAATTCTTCTATTTACGCTCCTTTTGCATCTCCACCTACGAACCCCTCGACCTCCACCTCATCCCACCCCCGTGCACTGGCGCACAGACGTCCCAGGCAGCAGGTCACTTCTGTGAGGTGTTGTAGGTGACCACCCACTTGATCTTCCTCACTAGAGCTCCTATGAAGTCATCCTTGCGTCTCTGTGTCTGTCGGAAATGCCTTCGAATACAAACCTTCGCAACATTGAAATATCACAGATTTAACGTGCGGAAACTTTGTATGTTAAATCGTAGTAAGGTATTCGAAATAAATCATAGCAGGTGTAGTAAAGGATATCGACCATAAAACAACGGAAGTTAAAGCGCAATGTAATCCATTGAAACCGTCAAAAAGCGTAAAAATAAAAGCATACAAATCCAAAACTATGATAAAAGGCGCTCAATGACAAAAAGATAGAAGGAAAGAAAAGCACTTGAAAGGTGCACAGAAGAGCTCAGACAGAGGTATTCAGATAAACACAAAGGCCGTCGAAAAGACGCGGGGTACTTAGAAGGACAATAAGAAAGACGCAAGGGTACTTAGAAGAACAATAAAAAGGACGCAAGGGTACTTAAAAAGACAAGAAGACTCACGGCTTCGACGTCGATAAGGGGCTTGAAGAAGGCCTCGTTGATCCAAGCGATGCAGTCCCTCTTGAGGACGTTGAGGTGCTCCCTGGGAACTCCTCCACCCGCCATCGACCCGTCCACCCCTGCCGTGCTGTTGATGCTGCTGTCGTTCGGAGCGTCTGTGGAAAAGTTGAAGGTGTTAGGGATGGTTGAATGTTGAAGGTGGTTGAGTGTAAAAGGTGGTGGAAGGTGAGAATTGAAATTAGTTTATGATGCTATGATGACTGATTGACACCACACCACACAACACCACACTACATCACACCACACCACACCACACCACACCACACCACATCACACCACACCACATCACATCACACCACACCACACCACATCACACCACATCACACCACACCACATCACACCACATCACACCACACCACACCACACCACATCACACCACATCACACCACACCACACCACACCACACCACCACACCACACCACCACACCACACCACCACACCACACCACACCACACCACACCACACCACACCACAACCTCATGATACAACACATTGCTACCACATCGTCATAACACGTCACACACAATTTTGCCAACACAGCCATATCCCACCACCACCAACACTTGTATTTTGACTGCAACAGGGCAGACTCCGCGGACTGACACTTGACCAGGTAGAACTCCAAATGCCTCCACAGCAACAATAGGCTGTTCTCTATGATGTCTGTGGGCGTTAAGAGAAGACGAAATATAAAATAGGATAAGAAACAATAAATAACTTATGAATAATAAGCAAACCAAACAAAATGAAATTATAACGAAACATAAATAAGCAAATTGACGATAGAAATAAAAAATAAAAAATAAAATTTTGCATCGGGAAAAATGTAAAAAATTGATAAGAGAAAAGCAAAAAGTTATGAATTTCCGATGGTTGCGGCGAGCGTTGAATAAGGATCGCCACAATGGCTCTTTATTAGCACGAGGTGATTCGAGGCGATATTGCCACATTAATCTTCGTTTGTGGACCGTATGCACCGAGTGGGATGGAGCCTTCATAAAACAAAAATGATAACAGATGGCGTCATAATGCAACAAAAAAAATGTTTTTTTGTAGGAAAAGTAAATAGAAAAGGTATGAAAGATCAAATGGCCTAAAACTACGATGAAATGGCCCAGAAAGCATACGATGAAGTAAAAAAAGAAAAATCTGCTCACATCTCAGCAGTTTGAGCTCTTTTGACTTGTCTTGTAGTTGCAGCAGCAGCTTGTGACGTAGCAAGCTGTGACGCTGTGGCAAGGGCAGCTTCTCTGTCCACGCCTCGTCTTCCAGCCTCTGAGGATGTGGTGGAATGGAGTCAAGGTGAAGTGGAGATGGAGTGATGATACAACAAAAAGCTTATTTGAATTTCCGCCGATAAATTTAATTGATTTTCTGATCAGTTTGTTGAATTTTCGAAAGCTGAAACATTAGCACTCGGGTAATCAAACTACCAACTTTTCACAACAACACCCTTCTAACCACTTCAACAAACACCTCGCATTACTGTATCACAACAATCACAACAAACCATTGTCACAAGCACTACAAAAAACACCCACCACCACCACTCACCTCTTTCACCTCCTCCACGGACAGCTCGCTGACATGCATGTGTCGGTGCAGGGTGTCCTGTTGATGCTTGTGCGTCCTGGTGTACACACTGCATGCATCCATCAGCAACTGCACCAACACGCCCAAGCTCTGAGGCGCACTGTGGCTTGGCAGGTTGTAGTCTGCAGTGGTGACGGTGGTTGTTGTGGTGGTAGAGGTATTTAATGAGTGGAATTTTTTTAGTGGTGGTAGAAAAGAGTTGGTGGTAGTGGTAGAAGCATTCTTATTGGTGGCAGTAGCAGTAGCAAAGGCTGGCAAAAGAGAGCAGAGGCATGCGGGTTCATGGAACACCAACCATTGTCAGTCCTGTTCTGCTGGATGATGGCATCGCTGATGTTCGGAGCAAACAAAACACTCACCGCAACATTCCTTGGATCTGAAAATTCAAGCAAAGAATTAACAGAATGAAGTAGAATATTGCATCACCCAACTATCTACATGAGTTATATCATACAACACAAAAGCAGAAATAAAAGTATTCAAAATCAATTCATTACAAAACAAAGACACAATAAAGCAACTGGTCTTGGAGATGATGGACTGGGAGAGTGAGAGAGAGTTGCAGAGAATTTCCTCCACTAGGATCATCACTTTGGTCTCAGCAGACGCCAGTCGAGTGGCGCCCTTGCCAGTGCTTGCCACGTCACCACAGCCAATGGCCACCACACCCGCCTCCTTGAGGGAGTCCAGGGCGACCCTCCTCACCAGGCCTCCCCTACGCACCTCGCCGAGGCTGAAGCGACCCAGCAGCGCGGCCATGAGCCTCTGCAGCTTGTTGGTGCACACCTTCACTTCGCCGTAGATGGCGTCCATAAAGAGGGAGCCCTCTATGGCCACTGTGGAAGAGTGGGCGCGTTGAGAGGGGAATTAATCACTTTCAAAGCGTAATTTATTTAATTTAAATATAAATATTATTTGAAAATAAAAATTCCATTAAATAGACAACGGAAAATAAGTGAAGTGTGCTAACAACCAGTAGTATACAACAAGGAAAACAGTTACTAGTTTATACAATATTATTATTATTATTATTATTATTATTATTATTATTATTATTATTATTATTATCATTGTAAAACAGTAACAAGAATGTTTACGTAAATAGCGCACAAAACAAATAGAGTACAGATTTCATCATCACACAAGTGACGACAGATGGTATTTGAATACAAAACAAAAAGGAATATGGCAATAATGATCCACAACAACGACGACGAAGGAATATTAAAAACAATATAATACAACAATGATCATTACACAACGGTGAGCACAACACTTTTACGACTACAATATCATATAATACAACACGACCGTGCCACAACAACAACCATGTCACAACAACAACCATGCCACAACAAGACCATGTCACAACACGACTGTGCCACAACAACAACCATGTCACAACAACAACCATGCCACAACAACCATGTCACAACACGACTGTGCCACAACAACAACCATGTCACAACACGACCATGCCACAACACGACCATGTCACAACACAACCATGCCACAACACGACCATGCCACAACAACAACCATGCCACAACACGACCATGTCACAACACGACTGTGCCACAACAACAACCATGTCACAACAACAACCATGTCACAACAACAACCATGCCACAACAACCATGTCACAACACGACTGTGCCACAACAACAACCATGTCACAACACGACCATGTAACAACACGACCATGCCACAACACGACCATGCCACAACAACAACCATGCCACAACACGACCATGTCACAACACGACTGTGCCACAACAACAACCATGTCACAACAACAACCATGTCACAACAACAACCATGCCACAACAACCATGTCACAACACGACTGTGCCACAACAACAACCATGTCACAACACGACCATGTCACAACACGACCATGTCACAACAACAACCATGTCACAACAACAACCATGCCACAACAACCATGTCACAACACGACTGTGCCACAACAACAACCATGTCACAACAACCATGTCACAACACGACTGTGCCACAACAACAACCATGTCACAACACGACCATGTCACAACACGACCATGCCACAACACGACCATGCCACAACAACAACCATGTCACAACACGACCATGCCACAACACGACCATGCCACAACACGACCATGCCACAACACGACCATGCCACAACAACAACCATGCCACAACACGACCATGCCACAACAACAACCATGCCACAACAACAACCATGTCACAACAACAACCATGTCACAACAACAACCATGCCACAACACAAGCATGTCACAACAACAACCATGCCACAACAACCATGTCACAACACGACCATGCCACAACAACAACCATGCCACAACACGACCATGCCACAACAACAACCATGCCACAACACGACCATGCCACAACACGACCATGCCACAACAACAACCATGCCACAACAACAACCATGTCACAACAACAACCATGCCACAACACAACCATGTCACAACAACAACCATGCCACAACACGACCATGCCACAACAACAACCATGCCACAACACGACCATGCCACAACAACAACCATGTCACAACACGACCATGCCACAACAACAACCATGCCACAACACGACCATGCCACAACAACAACCATGTCACAACACGACCATGCCACAACAACAACCATGTCACAACACGACCATGCCCCAACACGACCATGCCACAACAACAACCATGTCACAACACGACCATGCCACAACAACAACCATGTCACAACACGACCATGCCACAACACAACCATGCCCCAACGACAACCATGTCACAACACGACCATGCCACAACAACAACCATGTCACAACACGACCATGTCACAACACGACCATGCCACAACACGACCATGCCACAACAACAACCATGTCACAACACGACCATGTCACAACACGACCATGTCACAACAACAACCATGTCACAACAACAACCATGCCACAACACGACCATGTCACAACAACAACCATGTCACAACACGACCATGTCACAACACGACCATGCCACAACACGACCATGCCACAACAACAACCATTCCACAACAACAACCATGTCACAACAACAACCATGTCACAACAACAACCATGTCACAACAACAACCATGCCACAACAACAACCATGCCCCAACAACAACTATGTCACAACACGACCATGCCACAACACGACCATGCCACAACAACAACCATGTCACAACACGACCATGTCACAACAACAACCATGCCACAACACGACCGTGCCACAACAACAACCATGTCACAACAACAACCATGTCACAACAACAACCATGTCACAACAACAACCATGCCACAACAACAACCATGCCACAACACGACCATGTCACAACAACAACCATGCCACAACAACAACCATGCCACAACAACAACCATGTCACAACAACAACCATGTCACAACACAACCATGCCACAACAACAACCATGCCACAACAACAACCATGTCACAACACGACCATGCCACAACACGACCGTGCCACAACAACAACCATGTCACAACAACAACCATGCCACAACAACAACCATGCCACAACACGACCATGCCACAACAACAACCATGCCACAACAACAACCATGTCACAACAACAACCATGTCACAACACAACCATGCCACAACAACAACCATGCCACAACAACAACCATGTCACAACACAACCATGCCACAACACGACCATGCCACAACAACAACCATGTCACAACAACAACCATGTCACAACAACAACCATGCCACAACAACAACCATGCCACAACACGACCATGCCACAACAACAACCATGCCACAACAACAACCATGTCACAACAACAACCATGCCACAACACGACCATGCCACAACAACAACCATGTCACAACAACAACCATGCCACAACACGACCATGTCACAACACGACCATGCCACAACACGACCATGCCACAACAACAACCATTCCACAACAACAACCATGTCACAACAACAACCATGCCACAACAACACGACCATGTCACAACACGATCATGCCACAAAAACAACCATGTCACAACACGACCATGTCACAACACGACCATGTCACAACACGACCATGCCACAACAACAACCATGTCACAACACGACCATGCCACAACACGACCATGCCACAACAACAACCATTCCACAACAACAACCATGTCACAACAACAACCATGTCACAACAACAACCATGTCACAACAACAACCATGCCACAACAACACGACCATGTCACAACACGATCATGCCACAAAAACAACCATGTCACAACACGACCATGTCACAACACGACCATGCCACAACACAACCATGCCACAACAACAACCATGTCACAACAACAACCATGACACAACAACAACCATGCCCCAACAACAACCATGTCACAACAACAACCATGTCACAACAAAAACCATGCCACAACAACAACCATGCCACAACAACAACCATATCACAACAACAACCATGTCACAACAACAACCATGTCACAACACGACCATGCCACAACACGACCATGCCACAACAACAACCATTCCACAACAACAACCATGCCACAACAACAACCATGTCACAACAACAACCATGCCACAACAACCATGTCACAACACGACCATGCCACAACAACACGACCATGTCACAACACGACCATGCCACAAAAACAACCATGCCACAACAACAACCATGCCACAACAACAACCATGTCACAACAACAACCATGCCACAACACGACCATGCCACAACAACAACCATTCCACAACAACAACCATGTCACAACAACAACCATGCCACAACAACAACCATGTCACAACAACAACCATGACACAACAACAACCATGCCCCAACAACAACCATGTCACAACAACAACCATGTCACAACAAAAACCATGCCACAACAACAACCATGCCACAACAACAACCATATCACAACAACAACCATGTCACAACAACAACCATGTCACAACACGACCATGCCACAACACGACCATGCCACAACAACAACCATTCCACAACAACAACCATGCCACAACAACAACCATGTCACAACACAACCATGTCACAACAACAACCATGCCACAACAACCATGTCACAACACGACCATGCCACAACAACACGACCATGTCACAACACGACCATGCCACAAAAACAACCATGCCACAACAACAACCATGCCACAACAACAACCATGTCACAACAACAACCATGCCACAACACGACCATGCCACAACAACAACCATTCCACAACAACAACCATGTCACAACAACAACCATGTCACAACAACAACCATGCCACAACAACAACCATGTCACAACACAACCATGTCACAACACAACCATGTCACAACAACAACCATGTCACAACAACAACCATGCCACAACAACAACCATGTCACAACACAACCATGTCACAACAACAACCATGTCACAACACAACCATGTCACAACACAACCATGTCACAACAACAACCATGTCACAACAACAACCATGCCACAACAACAACCATGTCACAACACAACCATGTCACAACAACAACCATGTCACAACACGACCATGCCACAAAAACAACCATGTCACAACAACAACCATGTCACAACAACAACCATGCCACAACAACAACCATGCCCCAACAACAACCATGTCACAACAACAACCATGCCACAACAACAACCATGCCACAACAACAACCATATCACAACAACAACCATGTCACAACAACAACCACGCCACAACACGACCATGCCACAACAACAACCATGTCACAACAACAACCATGCCACAACACGACCATGTCACAACAACAACCATGCCACAACAGTGAGAACAAACCATCAAGGGCGGTCTTGGAGACCAAGGCGGACACCAGTTGGAGCTCCTGGAGGCCCTCGATAGAGAGAGGCACGTGGTGGTCCGATAGGGTGGACACCAACAACTCGTAGTGACTCATCACGAAGGGGAAGATCTGGTGGTTGAGTTGAGGCGTGGAATGATGGAGTTGAGGCGTGGAATGATGGTTTAGATCGACAAAAGTGATGAGATGTTACATGTATAAGGTGGATTACTCGGGAGGTTAACTAACTTTAACGAGTATATGAGCTAACAAGTGCTTAACTGGTACAATAACTAAAATTACTCAAGTATGACAACATGCTTTCTTATTAACTCATAATAATTCAACTTATAATTGAGTAATTATGAGTGGTCCGAGACACGAAGAAGCACCTTTTCAATGGCCATGACGTTGTGAGGACCCAGGGCGGTAAGGAGGGAGGAGGTGAGAGAGAGGACTGGGAAGAGGATCTGCTGGCGGTAGTTGGAGAGCATGGACGGCACGAACTGACCTTCGATCGGAGGCCTGGGTAGTGGCCGGTGTACATGGAGAAGTTGCTAGTACACAAGAGATTTGCCTTATGATTTAATTTAATGACCATCTAGCAACATCAATACAATACAATACAAATACAAATACTATTATAGTGGCATTAACACCATAGAGTTTCGAGGCCACTCAAAACGTAATATTATTATTATTATTATGATAGTGAAAAAGTAAAAACAGAAGCAAAATAAATAAATAAAACTGTTTGTAAAAAAAGTACACTATAATATTATGATGATGAAGAGAATGATTTTTTGAAAAGAAAGGTCTTCAGAGATCGACAAAAAGTTTTTGTTGAACGTGAAGATTTCAAGCTGTTAGGCAGGTTGTTCCACAACTCAGGTCCGCTGACGCTGAACCTTTTTAATTCTATTATTTTAGCTTGTGCTTGTTGGGAACAACGTCCTCTGATTTAGTCGATCTCAGTCTTTGTTTTTCAGGCAGACTAGCAACTGGAACTAGGTCACGTGTCAGATACGCATGACCCTCATTGGATAAATACTTGTGCATCTGCAGAGCAATTTTAAAATAAATTCTTTCATCAGTTTTCAGCCAGTGAAGCTCCTTGAGTACAGGGGTAATGTGATCATATTTTCTTACTCCTGTAATGAGCCTGGCTGTCGTATTGATTTTGGATTGAATACTTTGCGTTGCTACCTTAGGTAAGCTGACTAAAGCCATGTTGCCATAGTCAATACGACTTAACACTAAAGCTGATGCAAGTGTCTTCAAGGAGTCCGTTGTCAAACATCCCTTGATGGATCTTATTTGACCCAGAGGTAAAACACATCTGTATAGATTGCTTTCTCGAAGACCACATGACCCGGCTCCGCAGCTTTCTCATGCTGGTTGACTCCGGGTCATGCCATGTTTCTGCCATAAACATCACATCAATTTTATGGTCCTAGATTAATTCTAACACATCCTCCACCTTATTGTTTAGTGATCTCACGTTCTGAAACTCAATTGAAATTGGAGATCCAGTCTTCTGAGCCTGATGGCATCTTGAGACAAGTGGAATCCGTTGATGACGTTCTTTATTGTGTCTGGCGCACTTTTCCTTGACTTTCCACCTGCTCTTTTTCCTCGGTAGTGCCACTTCTTCTGATTTCTGCCGATCCCAAGACGATTTATCGCTAATCGGGTTTCCAGAGGCAAGATCACATTGGGATTATAGTATGAAAATAATTATACCATCCAAACGATTAAAAACCTGTGAACAAATGCTACCAACCTGATGTAGAAAAAAATTATCCAATAAATAAATTTTGTAAACTAAACTTACACCGTCTCGAAAAAAGACGCTCTAGAGCAACCATTTTGAAAATATATAAATTGAAAAAACTTAAATAATGTTGAAACTAATAATCAAATGCAAAATAAAACATTTATTTTTAACGATATTTAGGCTCAAACAACTGATTTAACGAACTAAGTTTAAAAGGCCGCCTTGCAAGATGGAGCCAACATCCGTGAAACACACAATCGACCACGAAAACACCACCGGCAACCCAGCAACAAGGTTCATGGGGCCTACCTGTTGGCGTTGCAGATGGTGAGCTTGGCGTCGACGACAGAGCACTGGGAGAGCACCGACATGAGGTCGTGCGAGAAGAGAAGGTTTGCTCCGTGCGCCGTGCGAGCTATGCGACCCAGGAGGGCCTGAAGAGTGAGAAGGTTTGTGTACATTGAAGTACACTCCAAGAAGAATGATAATAAAATACACTGGCCAACAATAACTCAACACGAACAAGCATGGCAACAATAAAAAACAAAAACAAACAAACCAATAAAAAAAAAAGTACCAACAAAAAACACACAAAGGAACAAAGCAGCCGAAAAAGGAACTCACGATTTTGGACTGGAAGATGAAGAGAGCTCGAAGAGAGGAGGCATCGGCCCTGTTGATGATGGCCTCCAGAGAGGTGCTGTCTTCGAGAAGGGAAACCACCAGGTGCTGGATGAAGCCTTTGGAGGCCATGTCCTCCAGCCACGTGTGGTCGCTGTCACTCACCAACATGCAGTCCAACACCGTCATCGAGAGCATCTGGGTGGGTGGTGGTTGTTGGTGGTGAGATGAGGGTATCTGACGGGTGGGTGCTGGTGAGGGTATTTGATTAGTGAATTGGTGGGTGATTTTTTGTTTTTGGTGGTTGTTGAAGGGTAGGTGTTGGAGGGTAGGAGGTGTTGGAGGGTAAGGGGTGTTGAAGGGTAGGGGGGTGCTGAAGGGTAGGGGGTGTTGAAGGGTAGGGGGTGTTGAAGGGTAGGGGGTGTTGAAGGGTAGGGGGTGCTGAAGGGTAGGGGGGTGTTGAAGGGTAGGGGGTGTTGGAGGGTAGGGGGTGTTGAAGGGTAGGGGGTGTTGAAGGGTAGGGGGGTGTTGGAGGGTAGGGGGTGTTGAAGGGTAGGGGGTGTTGGAGGGTAGAGGGTGTTGGAGGGTAGGGGGTGCTGAAGGGTAGGGGGTGCTGAAGGGTAGGGGGTGTTGGAGGGTAGGGGGTGTTGAAGGGTAGGGGGTGCTGAAGGGTAGGGGGTGTTGGAGGGTAGGGGGTGTTGAAGGGTAGGGGGTGTTGAAGGGTAGGGGGTGTCGGAGGGTAGGGGGTGTTGGAGGGTAGGGGGTGTTGAAGGGTAGGGGGTGTTGGAGGGTAGGGGGTGTCGGAGGGTAGGGGGTGTTGGAGGGTAGGGGGTGTTGAAGGGTAGGGGGTGCTGAAGGGTAGGGAGTGTTGAAGGGTAGGGGGTGTTGGAGGGTAGGGGGTGTTGAAGGGTAGGAGGTATTGAAGGGTAGGGGGTGTTGAAGGGTAGGGGGTGTTGAAGGGTAGGGGGGTGTTGGAGGGTAGGGGGTGTTGAAGGGTAGGGGGTGTTGAAGGGTAGGGGGTGTTGGAGGGTAGGGGGTGTTGAAGGGTAGGGGGTGCTGAAGGGTAGGGGGTGTTGAAGGGTAGGGGGTGTTGGAGGGTAGGGGGTGTTGAAGGGTAGGGGGTGTTGGAGGGTAGGGGGTGTTGAAGGGTAGGGGGGTGTTGGAGGGTAGGGGGTGTTGAAGGGTAGGGGGTGTTGAAGGGTAGGGGGGTGTTGGAGGGTAGGGGGTGTTGGAGGGTAGGGGGTGTTGAAGGGTAGGGGGTGCTGAAGGGTAGGGGGTGTTGAAGGGTAGGAGGTATTGAAGGGTAGGGGGTGTTGGAGGGTAGGGGGTGTTGGAGGGTAGGGGGTGTTGGAGGGTAGGGGGTGTTGAAGGGTAGGGGGTGTTGAAGGGTAGGGGGGTGTTGGAGGGTAGGGGGTGTTGGAGGGTAGGGGGTGTTGAAGGGTAGGGGGTGCTGAAGGGTAGGGGGTGTTGGAGGGTAGGGGGTGTTGAAGGGTAGGGGGTGCTGAAGGGTAGGGGGTGTTGAAGGGTAGGAGGTATTGAAGGGTAGGGGGTGTTGGAGGGTAGGGGGTGTCGGAGGGTAGGGGGTGTTGGAGGGTAGGGGGTGTTGGAGGGTAGGGGGTGTTGAAGGGTAGGGGGTGTTGGAGGGTAGAGGGTGTTGGAGGGTAGGGGGTGTTGGAGGGTAGGGGGTGTTGAAGGGTAGGGGGTGTTGGAGAGTGAGTAACCAATAAAGAATTTGGTGGTGTTTGAATAGACGGTAGAAATAAGGATGTGAGAGAGAAGTGGACCGAAGGAATAACAAAGCGGGCAACTTTGGGGTCAGTGGTTTGAAGAAATGATCAAGTGGATGAGAGAAGAATGAAGAGAAGATGGAAAACCTTGGAAATGTCATGTCCGTCGCAAGAGTCCTTGCACAAGACCGACAACAACTGAGGAGCCACCATGGACACTGTGGCCATCGTCTGCCTCGACAAGCTGAGCATCAGTTTGAGATTTTTAAAATTTATTATGTGATAAAAAAAAACTTCATATACAAAAAACTGCCAGTTTCTTTGGTAATAATACAATTTCAAATTTCTTTACGTAAATACTGACGCAGTTTTTGTGATAAGTATCGAGTAATGGCGATTAATAGCAAATGGTGGCGAGTGGTGGCCAGTGGTGGCATGGAGTGGTGGCATGGAGTGGTGACAAGTGGTGGCATGGAGTGGTGGCCAGTGGTGGCATGGAGTGGTGGCATGGAGTGGTGACAAGTGGTGGCATGGAGTGGTGGCCAGTGGTGGCATGGAGTGGTGACATGGAGTGGTGGCCAGTGGTGGCATGGAGTGGTGGCATGGAGTGGTGGCCAGTGGTGGCATGGAGTGGTGACATGGAGTGGTGGCCAGTGGTGGCATGGAGTGGTGACAAGTGGTGGCATGGAGTGGTGGCAAATGGTGGCGAGAGGTGGCCAGTGGTGACAAGTGGTGGCATGGAGTGATGGCAAGTGGTGGCAAGTGGTGGCATGGGGTGATGGAATCAAGGAGAGGCACTCACAGCTCTTGGGACTCATCACGCTCCAGCAGGTACTTCTGCATCTTCTCATCCATGCTTTCTGAAAGTTGCAGTGTTGTGTGGTCGTGTGAGAGTCCAACCAACCACCCATACCGCTCAAATCACCCAAACAAGCAAATCCCCCACCCAACCAAGCCACCCACCCAACCAACCAACCAACCAACCAACCAACCAACCAAACCACCCACCCAACCAACCAAACCACCCACCCAACCAACCAAACCACCCACCCAACCAACCAAACCACCAACCCAACCACCCAAACCCCCCACCCAACCATCCAAACCACTCACCCATCCAAACCACCTACCCAACCATCCACCCACCCATCCAACTAACCCACATACCACCCAACCGCTCAATGCACCAAACCACCCAGCCAACCAGTCATGCAATGCCTGGCAGACGAAGGCTTGCAGGCGATATTGAGGCAGTTTCGCACAGCTCCGTACAAGTAGGTCCTTACCCGGAAGTGGGAAGGGGCTGAGTGGTTGAGAGTTTGTGTTACCAAGTTGGAATATATACTTATATAAAAAAATTAAATAAATGAAAATTTAATGAAATAAATTGAAATGAATGAAAATTTAATGAATTAAACTAAAATTAATGAAAAATAATGAATCGAGGTATGAAAAAAGTATTTTAAAAAGTTGAATAAAGATTGGGAAACGTCAAAAAATTGATTTTTTAGTTGGACAATGAAAAAAAAAATTGAAAAAAGTATCGATAAATAAGAGATGAACAATATAGCGGGAAATATAATTATAAATCATTAAATAATAATTTATTGAATAAAGATTAAACTGCTCAAAAGCAACGTGGGAAGGCTGGATGACAAACCAGAAGAGAGCAGATAGTTGAGAATAGACGCCAGGATAGACTGAAGAGAGGATGACAAAATGTTTTTTGTCTGTGTGGTCTCGGTGCGGGTGGAAAGAATGGACGCGTCTTGAGAGAGATGGATGGAAGACGTATGGATGGGTGGCTGAAGAGATGAGTGCAAATGGAAAGACCTGCGAAGGAAGTGATGGGGTGTTAGCAGCAGCCAATAATTGATCAGGTTGGTAAGTTTTGAGCTAATCAAATAAAAAAAAACACGATGCTTGAAAAAAGAGGAATAAGAAAGAGATAAGTAAGTAATCCAATGGAAGAAACGATGGGAAAGAGGAAGAAGAAGAGGAAGAGGGAAAAATAAGGTGCAGGAGGAAGAGAAAGATGTTGAGACACCTATCTAGTTGGCAACAGAGGATGAGAATGAGTTCTGAAATAGAGGGAGCCAGCTCAGCAGCTGGCTTGTTTGTAGAAACCTGCGTATGTGTGTGTGTGTGTGTGTGTGTGTGTGTGTGTGTGTGTGTGTGTGTTTGTGTGTGTGTGTGTGTGTGTGTGTGTGTGTGTGTGTGTGTGTGTGTGTGTGTGTGTGTGTGTTTGTGCGTTTTCAAAACTGAGTGGATGTGTATACTGACTGGTTCTTTTCAACACCAATCAACAAAAGCCAAGTAACAAAATATAAATAGCAGACAAAAACAAACAGCAACACACAGCAACACACAGCAACACACAGCAACACACAGCAACACACAGCAACACACAGCAACACACAGCAACACACAGCGACACACAGCAGCACACAGCAACACACAGCGACAAACAGCAACACACAGCAACACACAGCAACACACAGCAACACACAGCAGCACACAGACCATGTGCAAGAGGGTCTGGAGTAGGGCGACAATGAGAAGTTGTCGGTCCTCGTCAGACATGATGTCCGAGGCACACGCAGTCAGTGCCACTTCAATGAACTCCTTGCTCGACACAAAAGCATTCCTGCTGGCATGCAGAGCTCTCTTGTGACGGTTTCTGTCAGCCACGTTGGCACACAACAGCTCTATGTCCTGTGCAGAAGGTGGTGGTGATGGTGTTGATGAAGTATAACGTTGTCAATACATAAAATGGAGGTAAAAATTTAGCTTTTATTTAAAAATTTTATTCAAAACAAATGGTGGAAAAATTGGACATAAAAAACTTGAAAAGAACTTTAGTGAAGATTGAAGAATGAGTTGATTGAGGATTTGGAGAAGATTTTGATGAAAATTGAGAAGACCTGATTAGAGATTTTTAAGAAGTGCGAAAACGTGCCTTGAGGGCCCGTTCCTTGTGGGAGGCCATGGAGGCGGTGAGGGTGTTGCACTGCCTCAGAAGGTGCCTGTAGAGCAGCCTCAAATCCACCAGTCGCAGACCCTTCTCCTTCGGCACCTCACAAGTCAGCACTAACTTCTCCACCATGTCGTGGTGGAAGATGGAAAGATGGCATGGAGCGGGGGCAGGCGGGTTGAGGTCGATGAGACGCAGGGTGCTGATGATACGGCTTGAAAAGTGGTTGGCTGCATCCTCGTCTGGAGACCCTGTCGAAGTACCTGAAGGAAAAGAGGTAGAAGAGTTCATCAAATACCTGCCTAGGCTGCCACTGCACAGCTTTGAACCTGAACTGAAATAGAACTAAAACTCGAATAACTAAACTGAACTAAAATAGCTTTTTCTCCCAACCCACCATCGCTCAAGGAATCCTTGGGATTGACGAAGAGATCGACTATCTTCTGCACATAGGACCTCTGTCTGTTGGAGGCAGACACCTTCAGGTCGACCACCAACGTACGCAGTAACCACGACAGATGTGGCAGGAAGACCCCGTCGGGACCTGCGTCACGCGGAAACGACGCAGCCTGTTTGTAGAGGAAGTCATGCGAGCGGAGGAAACGTAAGATGGGCGAGTGGGCCTGCGGATCGGATGCCAGGTAGTAGATGAA
>OX387247.1:1584815-1604815 GCA_947562095.1 Branchellion lobata | reverse complement strand
ATGACGAGGACTCCGATGGTGGTGATGATGATGATGTTGTGGTGGTGGGGTCATCAGGTGCATGCAGGATGACGTCATAGGCTTCGATGAGGCGGTGGATGACTTCCAAAGAGAGAGCACAAACCTCCCACTATGTGGTTTAGCAGTGTAAAAGAATGCTAGGGAATTATGGGATTTATGGTGGGATAGAATGTGGTGGAACACCATGGAAGGTTATGGAATGTGGTGGAACACCATGGAAGGTTATGGAATGTGGTGGAACACCATGGAAGGTTATGGAATGTGGTGGAACACCATGGAAGGTTATAGAATGTGGTGGAGCACCATGGAAGGTTATGGAATGTGGTGGAACACCATGGAAGGTTATGGAATGTGGTGGAACACCATGGAAGGTTATAGAATGTGGTGGAGCACCATGGAAGGTTATGGAATGTGGTGGAACACCATGGAAGGTTATGGAATGTGGTGGAACACCATGGAAGGTTATGGAATGTGGTGGAACACCATGGAAGGTTATAGAATGTGGTGGAACACCATGGAAGGTTATG
Organism: Branchellion lobata; assembly: GCA_947562095.1. NCBI lineage: Eukaryota > Metazoa > Annelida > Clitellata > Hirudinida > Piscicolidae > Branchellion > Branchellion lobata. Next base: position 1,604,267 of record OX387247.1, on the reverse strand, counting down.
GAATGTGGTGGAGCACCATGGAAGGTTATGGAATGTGGTGGAACACCATGGAAGGTTATAGAATGTGGTGGAACACCATGGAAGGTTATGGAATGTGGTGGAACACCATGGAAGGTTATGGAATGTGGTGGAACACCATGGAAGGTTATGGAATGTGGTGGAACACCATGGAAGGTTATGGAATGTGGTGGAACACCATGGAAGGTTATGGAATGTGGTGGAACACCATGGAAGGTTATAGAATGTGGTGGAACACCATGGAAGGTTATGGAATGTGGTGGAACACCATGGAAGGTTATAGAATGTGGTGTAACACCATGGAAGGTTATGGAATGTGGTGGAACACCATGGAAGGTTATGGAATGTGGTGGAACACCATGGAAGGTTATGGAATGTGGTGGAACACCATGGAAGGTTATAGAATGTGGTGGAACACCATGGAAGGTTATAGAATGTGGTGGAACACCATGGAAGGTTATAGAATGTGGTGGAACACCATGGAAGGTTATAGAATGTGGTGGAACACCATGGAAGGTTATGGAATGTGGTGGAACACCATGGAAGGTTATGGAATGTGGTGGAACACCATGGAAGGTTATGGAATGTGGTGGAACACCATGGACGGCACCTTTTCAGAAGGACGTTTGTAGGACTTGGAAAAAGCCTTCAAAAAGATAAAGTCCTTCAGAAAGTTCACAAATGGCTGCAAGAGAGGTGGTGATAATGATGATGATGGCGATGATGATGATGATGATGATGATGATGGTGGCGATGATGATGATGATGATGATGATGATGATGATGGTGGCGATGATGACGATGATGATGAAAACGACAATAGGAATTATGGAAATAACAATAATAATAAAAAAATTAATTCTGCACGATTAGGATTCAAGTGCAACACATCACACCAAAGTCGAATGCATTGATTGAGCTCACATCACAAGGGCCTCCACACACACACACACACACACACACACACACACACACACACACACACACACACACACACACACACACACACACACACACACACACACACACACACACACACACACACACACACACACACACACACACACACACACACACACACACACACACACACACACACACACACACACACACACACACACACACACACACACACACACACACACACACACACACACACACACACACACACACACACACACACACACACACACACACACACACACACACACACACACACACACACACACACACACACACACACACACACACACACACACACACACACACACACACACACACACACACACACACACACACACACACACACACACACACACACACACACACACACACACACACACACACACACACACACACACACACACACACACACACACACACACACACACACACACACACACACACACACACACACACACACACACACACACACACACACACACACACACACACACACACACACACACACACACACACACACACACACACACACACACACACACACACACACACACACACACACACACACACACACACACACACACACACACACACACACCAACCTGCACTCCGAAGGTGAGGGGCGTGGACAGAGGGTGGGAAGTGAGGGTGGAGAAGAGGTGGATGAATGATCGAGTGAGTGAGTACTCCTCCGTCTGAGGCTCCATTTTGTCAATCTCAATCTGCATGGACATCGTGGTCTCGTGACTAGCTTCCATTGCTTCACTCAATTATATACTTCAAAAGCAAATAATTTGCTGTACTTTATAAATTTCATAAAATATTATTTCAAAATCAATTTTTTTATAACAAAAAATTAAAAAATAATTTTTTAAATAAGAGATTTTGATTTGAATGATGCTTCGAAAGACCCCCTTCCCTCACATGCAATCCTCTGGGACTGATGGAGCCATTCCTACCCACCATGTACAAGAGCTGAGTGTTTAGTGATCAATTTGTCATTACTACAGCCTGAGGTTGCATCAGAAAGTATTTAATTTAGCTGAATTAATTAAATATAAATTTTTAATATTAAATTTTTTTCAAATATATTTTTAGGTACCATTCACTCATCCACAACACAAATGCATGAATCATTCACCAACCCATAACAAAAAATCACCACCCACCCACCCACAACAACACAAATCATCCGCCCAACCACACACTCATGAAGCACCGACACCCTACCACCACAACCACACCGCCCACGCCACAACAACCACAAAACCACAACAACAACCACAAAACTACAACACCACCACCCACGCCACAACAACCACACCACCCACGCCACAACAACAACCACAAAACTACAACAACAACGTTGGACAAGAGTTGGGACCTTCACGTGGTGTCCAACGAGATGCCGCCAAGTGGCGACATTCGAACCCAACCAACCCATCGACCAAGCTGTGCTGTGGAAGGCGCAAACTACAAACCTCCTCCATTCCCACCTCCCCTTTTTCAATAGCCGAAGGTGCACATCCCGCCCTGTACCTCCGGTCTCTCCTCTTGAGGGCGGGCGACGTCGAGGTAAATCCTGGGCCAGTGTGCCGGGGATGCACTAAGACAATCAGACGTGACATCACCCCCATCACCTGTTCAAGCTGCAGCCAGCCATACCACAGGACTTGCTCTGGCCTTACTCGAAACAAAAAGAGAACTCAAAGCTTCATCTGCAGGCCCTGCGCTGGACTCGCGACTCCAACAATCACGCAGGCGATGGGAACAAATAAACAATGCTGTGTCTGCAATACGAAAATGAGACTAAACAGCATTGTCATTAGGTGTCATAGTTGCGGTGGCATCTCCCACAGGAAATGTGCTAATGTCTCCCGCTATGCACCACACGTAAATTGGTGCTGTAACGTCTGTAACCATAACAACTTAACCTCCAACAACACTAATGGCAAACACACAACCAATAATAATAATAATAATAATAATAATAATAATAATAATAATAATAATAAAAATAATAATAATAATAATATAATAATAATAATAATAATAATAATAATAATAATATAATAATAATAATAATAATAATAATAATAATAATAATAATAATAATAATAATAATTACACATCCAACAACACTATGATGAACTTGTGCGCCTTCCACAACCAGCTTCAGCGCATCTGAGGACTATCCTCAGGCGCTTAAGATAAACAACAACAACAACAACCGTTGGACAAGAGTTGGGACCTTCACGTGGTGTCCAACGAGATGCCGCCAAGTGGCGACATTCGAACCCAACCAACCCATCGACCAAGCTGCGCTGTGGAAGGCGCAAACTACAAACCCCCTCCATCCCCACCTCCCCTTTTTCAATAGCCGAAGGTGCACATCCCGCCCTGTACCTCCGGTCTCTCCTCTTGAGGGCGGGCGACGTCGAGGTAAATCCAGGACCAGTGTGCCGAGGATGCACTAAGACAATCAGACGTGACATCACCCCCATCACCTGTTCAAGCTGCAGCCAGCCATACCACAGGACTTGCTCTGGCCTTACTCGAAACAAAAAGAGAACTCAAGGCTTCATCTGCAGACCCTGCGCTGGACTCGCGACTTCAACCACAACAACCACGCAGGCGATGGGAACAAATAAACAATGCTGTGTCTGCAATACGAAAATGAGACTAAACAGCATTGCCATCAGGTGTCATAGTTGCGGTGGCATCTCCCACAGGAAATGTGCTAATGTCTCCCGCTATACACCACACGTAAATTGGTGCTGCCACGTCTGTAACCATAACAACTTAACCTCCAACAACACTAATGGCAAACACACAACCAATAATAATAATAATAATAATAATAATAATAATAATAATAATAATAATAATAATAATAATAATAATAATAATAAAAATAATAACAATAATAATAATAATAATACAAATAATAATAATAATAATAATAATAATAATAATAATAATAATAATAATAATAATAACAATAATAATAATAATAATAACAATAATAATAATAACCATACATCCAACAAGAAGAAACCAAAAAATACAATGTGCCCAGCATGTCGTGGCCGGCTGGCTAACTATAGGGCCCCACTTGAGTGCTCCGAATGCAAGAGAGGATTCCACCTCAAATGTGCTCCACAAACAAGGCCTGCCTTGGAGCATCTTCGAAGCACCCACAGCTGGACCTGCCAGACCTGTATTTCCGCCCCTAACAGTGGGACAACCCAACAGTCAAACGGAGCACCACAGAAGCCCCGAAACACCCTCAAAAGGCTGACCGTAATGCAATGGAATTGCGATTACCTGGCAACGAAGATCCCCGAACTCCGAGTGGTCATAAAGAAGTACGCAGTGGACATCATTCTGCTACAAGAAACCAAGCTTGGTTTGGAGGACCCTACCCCTCTACTGGAAGGTTTTGATGCTATCAGAAAGGACAGGAAGGGTAGTGGAACTCACACAAGAAGAGGTGGAGGCCTCATCACTTACATCAAAAAAGGCCTCCAATACTCGGTGCCCCAGTGCCCCGCAGTAATCCCCTTAGAACAGCAGTGCATACTTCTACCAACATCGAGTAGACGTTCCATCTCCATCACAAACGTCTATATCCCACCGGAGAGCTCAACACACACGAGGGACTTTTCAAAACTCGTTGCCAGTCTACCGTCAGCTCAGGGTTTGATCTGCGGTGATTTCAATGCACATCATCCCGTCTGGGATGATGTTGCACGGTCCGACGAACGTGGAACAACACTGTTACAATGGGCGGAAGACAACTTCAAGCTGGTCCTCAACGATGGCACTCCCACTCGAGCTTCTCGCAACAACCAAGGTCCAGGCTTCAGCTCCCCGGATATCACCCTGGTAGATGCTGATGCGGCAAATAATTTTGATTGGTCAGTTCTGAACGAGCTAAACTCTGACCACTTCCCGGTGCTGATAAAGTGGAACCAGGGAGTTGGTTATGAAAACCAAAAGACTAAAACTCGTCCAAACTACCACAAAGCTAACTGGGCCAGGTTCCAAGAAATTGTCATGGAGTCCCTCACTGAGCTGGCTGCTGAAGAGGTTCCCTCGAAGAAGCTCTTCATCTTCACAGAAGCTTTGAAAAAAGCAGCCTCAATGACCATACCGCTCAGAGTTCTCAGGACAAATGAAACTCCTTACATGAACGACGAAATCAAGTGTCTCATGAAAGAGCGCAACCGACTTCGTCGCAACCTGGCTTTGAACCGCACAGCATGGCTGCAGAAATCCAAAGAAGTGGCAGAAAAGGTGGAAGAAGCAAAGCGCATGTCCTGGCGCAACCACCTTGAAAAGATAAAAGCGGGAAAAGACGCGAGGTTAGCGTGGCGTACAGTTCGGGGCCTCAAGAATAAAGAGCAACAGCCAACAGGAAAGGCTTTGCAATATAAAGGCCGACTGTACCACCGTGATCAGGCCAAAGCGAACGCTTTTATACAAGAATATGCCAACGTTAGTAGCAGGACTAGCGACCGAGTGAGCAGACTGGCAGTCAAGCAACATCGACAGGATATGCAATCCCTGTTGAGATGCCCTAGACGTACCCCAGAACAGGCTTTCCACCAGGACGAGCTCCAGAGTGCCCTTAAACAGATCAAAGTGGGAAAAGCGGCGGGTCCAGATGAAATAGCACCAGACCTTCTCAAGCACCTTCCAGCCGACGTGGAGGTAGAACTACTCAAAATTCTTAACCACAGTTGGCTCGAAGGCTGGTGCCCTCAGTCTTGGCGGGATGCGGTCATCATCCCGTTTCTCAAAAAAGATAAGGACCCACAGTCGGTAGACAGTTATCGGCCCATTGCCCTCACATCAACGATCTGCAAGCTACTTGAAAGAATGATCGTAAATCGTCTCTCATGGTGGCTTGAAGAGCATTCCCTGCTGAGTCCATGGCAAGCCGGGTTCCGGAAGGGTCGAAGCACAGTGGACCAATGCCTCCGCCTATCACAACACATCTCTGACGGATTCCAGTCGTCGGAGAGGCTACGGACAGGAATGACCCTGTTCGACTTCAGCAAAGCCTATGATAGGGTCTGGAGAACAGGTCTGCTGCAAAAGATGCACCTTCTAGGTATCCCGGCTCGCTTCCTGGTGTGGATCAATTCGTGGCTGACGAACCGACAAGCCCGTGTCAGGGTCAACGCCAAAGTTGGGCGATCGAGAACTTTCAAGGAAGGTCTCCCACAAGGATCAGTTTTGTCCCCCTTGCTCTTCGTCATATATATTAATGATCTCCTCATGCAATTTGAAGACACAACCCTCGTGAGTGCCTATGCCGATGACCTGGCGATTGCATGCAGCGGAAGGAGTAAAATAGATATGACAAAGAAGCTCCAAAAAAAAGTTGACAAGGTAGTAAAGTGGAGTGATGATGCCCGTCTCACACTTAATACAAACAAGTGTGAGGTCTCTTTCTTCAGCCTATGCACAGCTGAAGCGTCATGGCAGCCGCATATTACAATCAGAGGTTTACCCCTTTCCTTCAACGCGGCTCCTACCTTTTTAGGCGTCCAATACGACCGACAGCTCACTTTCAGCGAGCACGCTAAAAAGGTATGCCAGGCTATGACCAAGAGGACGAACATTCTCCGTGCCCTTGGGGGCACAACTTGGGGATGGCGACCAGCAGAGCTGAGAACAATCTACATCGCCATTCAAAGATCCTCGGCCGAATATGGTTCACAGGCTTGGGCTCCCTGGTTATCGAAATCCAACCTAGGGAAGCTTGAAAGTGCCCAGCTGAACGCAGCTAGAGCCATCACTGGTCACCTAAGATCGACCCCTGGAGAATTCGTCCTAAAAGAGGCACATCTCACCCCACTGGAAGCAAGGTACAAGACCTTGTCACTTCTTAAGGCGGATAGTTGGCTACAACAGGCCGACACTGACCCCCGGAGACTGACCTTGGACCGACAAGCTCCTCAAAGACTGGTAAAAACGGATTGGCGGGGATTGACCACACCGGTTTTAAGGGAACTTAATCTGTTCTCTCAACACCAAACCGGCGAAGCGAGGCTCCCACCCCCTTGGGACCGCCCACCTCCAGCCCCCATCTACATGACACCAGCGAGCAAGTCGATGCCTCAAATCGTCCAACTGGAAAAAGCCCAACGAACCATCGAGGAAGTAGGTCATAGCGACCTCCAGATCTACACTGATGGTTCTACGACAGATGGCACCAGAAACGGTGGAGCTGGCATGATCATAGCCAGAGACAAAAAAGTCCTCCACCGATGGCACGCACCTACAGGGGTGCGCAGCAGTTCCTACTCGGCGGAAAAAGCAGCGCTAGAAGCTGCTTTGAAGTGGCTAGAGAGTGAAAATGATTGGCACAGGGCGGTCATTGTCTGTGATTGCAAATCCCTAGTGGAAGCCACAGGCAACCCACACCAAACCGACCCGATCATCGTCACCTATCAACGCTCCATCGCCAGAATCACTCGTTCCAAAGAACTACTCATTGTCTGGGCCCCCGGACACTGTAACCTTTGGGGCAATGAGCTGGCGGACTCAGAAGCCAAGCGGGGATCCACTTTACCACAACCGGCCGAGCGGAACTTAGACTCAAAGACCAGGAAAGCGGTGATTCATCGAGAAGACAGACCACTCTCGAGCAGCCATCACCGTTTCTTGGACTTATACACCACCAACACAAACCAAATCAAGGAGAACACCCTTAACAAGGCAGAACTGACGGATCTGGTCAGGTTCCGAAGCGGACACCACCCAAGTCTCCGCCGATGGCTGCACCTCACAGGAAAAGCAGATTCAGACCTTTGTCGACTCTGTGAGGAAGAGGTCGAATCAGCCGAACACCTCTGGCTCAATTGCCCAGCTTTCGCAAGGGCCCGCTTCTGCCACAACATCGGGACCTCCTATGATGAACTTGTGCGCCTTCCACAACCAGCTTTAGCGCATCTGAGGACTATCCTCAGGCGCTTAAGATAAACAACAACAACAACAACAACAACAACAACCACAAAACTACAACACCACCCACGCCACAACAACCACACCCACACCCCCGTAACAACACCATGCACACCACCATAACAACATCATCCGACCACCACAACAACGACCTACAACAACCACACCAGACCACCACTACCCACACCACACTGAACCATCATCACCCACACCACACCACACCACTAGCAAACACCTGGGCCTTTTCCATCATGAGCCACACGTCGGCAGCCACATTAGCACTGGTGCTGAAGGAGGAGAGGCAGCGCAAGAGGGCGGCCTTGAGGCTCATGGGGATAGAGCAGGTGATGAGGCCGAAGATGGTCAACAGACACTGACCCCGGTTGCTCTCACACAAAGCCACTCTGGCGTCCTGGTCCTTGGAGGGAAGTGGTTAAGTGGAGTGAATAGTGGAGAAGATGGATGTTTGGGAGGAGGAGGGAGGGGGGGGGAATAAGTAGAGTTGAATGCTTAGTGTGTTTGTGAAGTTGTTAGTGGAGAGCAAAGGGAGGTTGTAATTGAGATAGGTTGGGTAGTGGGAAGAGAGAAAGGGCTTGTTGATGAGATGGGTTGGTGAGTGAAGAGAGGGTAATGAAATCTTCATGTGGCAACTTTTATTCATTTCAGAGTAATCAATTAACTTAAAACTCATTGAAAACTCAAGCACCTTTTCAACGACAGTGGAAATGAGGGTGAGCACCGAGATCAAGCCTTCGACGTCCTGATCCGAGATGACGTTTCTGCGATGAGTGAAGACGGGGGAAAGGTGGCTGGTCTGGTGGGCGTCGTAAGGTACAGGTTGGCTTTGGGGGAGGTGGGGAGAGAACTGGTTGAACGGGGTGGATGTGTGGTGGAAAGGGGAGGTTTGGTTGAGGGGAGGATTGCTGGCCTGTGCTTGTGCGTCGTCGTGTTTGAGACTGGTGTAGTAGTTGTCAAGAGAAGTGAAAAAGTGCTCCCATGAAACAATGCTCGACTGGCTCCCTGGAGGATGGATGGAAGAGTGGTTGAGTATGAGTGAAATTGGAAAAAAAACGTTGAAACTTGGATTTTTTAAGAATTTTTAAAAGTGGGCGAAGTTCTGATGTGATGGGATGGTGAGGAGCATAGCAAAGATATGGCACAAAGAGCAAAAAATGAAAACCTGTTGTCATGGCATTCAGCTTGAGTAAGTTGAAGCAGCAGTGAGCCGACTGTTGATTGGTCGATAGGCCTGTCAGCATGCTAATGTAAGCGGTGTAGAGTGGAGGAGTCAACATGTCTCCAGCCAATCGAATGAACTTGAATAAGGTCACCTGGAATGAATGAAATGAAAAAATGAAATTTGACAAAATCAAAAAATTCTGTGTTTAATGGATCGTGACGAACATTGAATTCAATTCATTGAATTCAAACACACACACACACACACACACACACACACACACACACACACACACACACACACACACACGCACGCACGCACACACACACGCACGCACGCACGCACACACGCACGCACGCACGCACGCACACACACACACACACACACTCACACACACACACACACACACACACACACACACACACACACACACACACACACACACACACACACACACACACACACACACACACACACACACACACACACACACACACACACACACACACACACACACACACACACACACACACACACACACACACACACACACACACACACACACACACACACACACACACACACACACACACACACACACACACACACACACACACACACACACACACACACACACACACACACACACACACACACACACACACACACACACACACACACACACACACACACACACACACACACACACACACACACACACACACACACACACACACACACACACACACCCTCCTCTGCGTCATAAGGGAGGTGCGGAGAGACTGGTTGAAGGCTGATTGGTTGTCGACGGCCTCACTGGGACACCACAACTCACACGACAACTCCAACTTCAGAGGGTCACTCTTGTATAGGGCCCCTATCTGCACGTTTGTAAGTGCTTTGTTTGGAAGATAGTAGCTGATGGAAATTTTTTTAAAATAACGAAGAGCGAAGAACGCATTGGTTTCAAAGTTGAATAGCTACAACTGGAATGCATTAGAGGAATGAGTGTGAGAAGTCAATGACTGAAACGAAGTTAGCAAAATGAAGATGACATACTGAGCACCATCGACAGAAGGTACCCATGGAGGTATACACAACACCCACCAAGGACAAGAGGTGCTGGAAGGCCCTGGAGGAGGAAGGAACATCGTCCATGTTGCTGACGTCCTCCTCGCTGTTCGCTCGCATCTCCTTCACCTTGCAGTGGTGGTGGTGGCGAGCAAAAGGTGAGCAGAAAGATTGAAATATTGATGGAGAAAAGAACGAGTGAAGTGGAGGGCTTGAAAAAGATGACGAAACGAAATAAGACGAGGAAAGATAGAATGGAACAAGGTTTCATCAGATAAGACGGCAATACATGACATGAAACAATATGACAAGACAAGATGACATGACATGAGACAACATGACACCTTGAGAGGCATCAAAACGACCAAGTCATTGATCAAGTGGTGCATGCGTCTGACGTAGTATTGCTGTGGGGTAGAATGAAATCAATAACTTTATGTAGCGTTCAACAGGTTTCATGAATATTTTATTATCTGTGATTTTAGAAAAACTAATAACAAGAAAAACAAACTGTCAACACAACAAACAACATCAACGACACAACAAAACAATGAGATGACACACCTCGAGGAAGAAAGTTTCGTTGGAGAGGATGGCAGTCCTGATGAAAAAAAAGGCGTTGTTGTCAATGGCCCTGTCCATGAACCACTCTGCCCGGTCACCCGTGTCTGAGGTGGCAGTGGTGTGGAAGTTGGTGCATGTGGTGGAAGAATGAGATGTGTTGTGAGGGTGTTGTGGAAGGTTGGAAGAAATATTGTGAAATGTTGTATAAATGATTGTAAGGATGGTTATAAGTGTTGTGATGTGGTTTAATGAATAGTTTTAGAGTGGTATTGTGAGAAGTTGTGCTGCACGAAACATAGCAGACACCAGCCTTGGTAGTTGGACAACTGCATCAGCGCCACAGACCAGGCCAGAGAAACCACTCCCTGCAGACTGGGAACAGTCCACAAGGTGGAGGACAACGTCGAGGAAGCTGGCGCCGGTTCTGATGATAGTATCCTGGTGACCTCCTTGTGGAAGCTTGGATCGGTCAGCAAGGAAAGTTTTTCAGTCCAGTCTGTATGAGTTCATAAGGAAGAAGGTGTTGTCAATTGGAGGTTCAACTATTTGCCAGTGATCAATTGCATGGTTTCATAGACAGTATGACACAATGGAACGACGACGATTATTATAGTGGTGCTAACCCATCCATGAGAATATATATGGAGGGTCAATCGACAATCAAACCATCCAAGCTTCCCACCCCACTAGCCTTCAGATCATCCACACATTCATCCATCCCTCCACACATCCATCCATCCACCCACACATCCATTCATCCATCCATCCACTCTCATGCCACTCATTCCACATCATCCATTCATCCAGTCATCTCACTCATCCACCCATCTCATCCATTCACTCTCCCTTCCCACCCATACCATCCACCCACCCATACCTTCATCCTGTTGTACTTCGAGGATTTTCAAATCAAACGAGTACAGCAACGACATGAGAACAGCCAGGTGGCTGTTAGAAAGACCACAAGAAGGGTTATCTGATTGGTCAATGCTTGCCAGGTAACCTATTAATAGAAGTGTGTCAGCTTTTGACAGGCTGGACTGGCAGCTGAGATAGAAGAGACAGCTGCCAAGACTGCTATTCAGGTCTCTGATCAACTCAACTACCTGTGCATGGACATTGGGGTTGCTGCTTAGAAGGTTCTGCTCAATAGTTTGATTCATAAATTGATATTCTTTAAATTATTACAAGACAAGATTGAAGAAAAATAAAAAAAATATTAATGTATCGCTTTTGATCTAAATTTCGTCATATAAAAAAAAAATTTCAAAACTTGAATTTTACAGTTTAAATTTTTAAATATTCATGAAAACGTGACCAGTAACCTTGAACTTGTGCCTGGGAGGTCCGATGGCAAGAAACTGAGGAAGTTGCAGACGAGTCAGTTGGTTGGTTTCATTGTAGAGATTCAAGAGGCCTGTGGGGGAAGAGGAGGATTGGTGGTGGGGTGTGGAGGTGTCGAACCAATATAAATAATGAATGGAAAATGTTGTTAGATGACTTGATAGATAATTGATTTTGTAGTTATAATTATTAATTTATTTAAATAGAGTTGTATGAAAATAAGAATTTAATTGAGTATTAAATAACTGAATAGCACCGTTAAACTTACTTAGAATCTTTGACACAAGACCACCATCCACTAGTTGTGTGGAGAATCTTTCAAGAAGAGTGTTGAGGTAGGGGGTTGATTCGGACACTTCCCAAGTTCGACCATTCCTTCCTTGCAGTAAAATCTGCATACTCAAAGCCAAGTTCAGTTTGCTTTGGAAGTAGATGAGAACTGCAATGAGTCCTCTTGAAAGACCAGGGTAAAAGTATTGCTCTGACTCAGCTGAATGAGTGTGAAAAAAATTAATTAAATTTCACTCTGATATTTAATTAAATCAATTTTCTTATTTTGAGGAAATAAAAATTATTTGGTAAATAATTTTGTTTTTGAGGTGGAATAAACCGAAAAACTAATCAAAATTTTGAATTTACCCGACCAACCTGTGAGCAGCAGATCGACAGCGATAACCTCATTGAGATCGAACAGTTCACTCAAAGTGAGAGCCTCATTGGTCATGTCAGACGTCAAAAACACCACACCACTCGACCTGTGAGTCTTCAAACCCTTGTCAACCCCAGCCATCACTGCTGCTCTATCTGAAGCATTCTTCACCTAATGAGAAAAAGGGGTATAATTTATGTACTTCTATTAAAAATATTCAATTGTTAGTATGGTAGATCATTGTAGCAGTACTGGAACCACATAACTATCATGTATCTAAAAAATAGAAGTTGAAAAACACACACAGGATTTTTAAGAAAGTCCATGAAATCGCCTTTATGCAATTGCAGAGAGGCATCCAGCTTTTGAACATTCGAGTCACTTTTATCCTTCAGCACTGCCTCCACGTTGCTCCGAACTTCCTTGTAAACATTCCACATCTTTACTCTTTCTGAAAACAAATGAATAAATAAATTATTTTTAAAGTGATTAATTATATTCTAGTCCACTTCACGCCGCGATTCTGTTATCATTGTTTAAATTGTTAGCAAAATTAGACTATGAGTGATTTTTTAATTATTTTAACTAATAAACCTTTGTTAAAAGCAGTTTGTATAGCCCTCAAAAAAGCGCATACGAATAAAATTGGCCAAATACAAATCAAATATTATTGGCGGCCCTTTATTTCCGCTCGGCTATAGACTATTACATGGAACCAATATTTTTAATTAATCTGTTAATTCTGTTGTAAACAGAGTTCTACTTATTTATTATGAAAAATGAAGATTTCCAGTTGAAATTTTTTTTGTGATTATTCGAACTTGCTATTTGTTCTGAGATTACATAATCCAAATTTTGAAAAAAGTTAAGATAAAGTTGAAATAAATACCTTAGTTTTATTCATAAACTATTAAGATTACATTTTTGAGCAAAAATTGTTTGCAACTGGAAATTTTAATCAATCTAAAATCTCAAAATATGAAACAACAAAACTTAAACAAAATGTTAATAATATAATTGAAAATCGGCCAAAACAAGATAAATGCCTTCAAAAAACTATGCTGAAAGTGTATTCCAATATACACGATTAACAACAATCAATGACACAATGCATCACAAAATGGTTATCAAAAAAAGTTAATATCATTTGTAAAAGTTGTAGAACTTTCAGATCTCGGTTCCATCGTAAGTTTCTTGAATGTAGCTGTGAGATTGAGTATTCATTTGAGCATCATCTTGAGATTCAATGTTCTTTGTTTTTGTTTTTTTCTTTTTTTTAGGTCTTCTTGGCTGATCTAGAGGTTCAGCGTGCACTTCGACATCTTCTTTTTTTATCCTCGAAGAAGTCACACTGAGTTGAGAAGGAGTCAGTGGGTTTTGGAGAAATTCGTTGGAATTGTGAGGGTTGGTCGTTATTATTGCATGTGAATAATTGTGTGCATCGTTGTAAGCTGGAAGCTGGCTTGGAGAAGCTTCAGTCCCAGGTTGATTGTAGTCATAAGAATCTTGCGAGGAGAATGAGACATCTTTCAGAGTTGGGTGATTGATCGTTAGGGTGTTTTTGTTGTTCATTGGCGCCTTTCGTTCATTGCTTCCTCCAGTTTGATTTTTTTTGAGGATTGACTGCGAAGGAATTTGTGCATTATGTGCCTTCTTAGCGAGGTCTTCTTCCATCTGTTGCATCTTCAACCTCTCGTCTCGCTTGTTCTCAATGTGCCTCGTTATATCTCGATACAACATCTTCACAGTCACGACCACAGCAGCCACTAACATCAAAGCCATCAGCAGACCAATGATCACACAAGCTCTCATCAGACTTTCCGCATACCTGTCTGCTGCCAACTTTTCCTTTAAAACGAAATGGTGTTTGAAAGTTTCTAAATTTTTAATTATTTTCAAAAGATCAATTAAAAGATTTTTTATAATTTATATAATTTATTTATTTGAAAATTCAAAAATAAATACAATTCATCGAACCTCGTGGCAAACTGGAGTGGCCCAGCCCTTTTTCAACATACAGGCACAAAAGGTGGAATTAGTATTTTCTGTGATTGTGTATTTCAAATATTTAAAAAAATCCGAATAGATTGGGGTTTATCCATCACATCCCTTTGATGTGATGGATAAAGTATTTGAAATGTCAGGTAAATAACTTAAGTATTCAAAACTTTTTTCTTTGCAGAATTAACTTATCCTACCACAAACGGCAATGGTGTAGGAGTTATCAGCTCTGACTGCTCTGGATGTTGGAGAAATGCATTGGATCGTGACCCCGTCATAAAGCCTCAAATCTAGGGGTTGTGTCATATATTGAAATTGCTAATGACATCGAAATAACTGAAGTTATCAGAGCTAATTAAATTATATCAGATTTTAACATTTATGAATATTCAAATTTGTTTTTGCAATTTATTGTTTAAATTTTTTATCATAACCAACCTTTTATCTCTAGTCTATATACAGCTAAAAAAGTTTCCATTTTTTCATGGGAAAGCTTATAGCGAGGACTTAGAAAAGTGAAATCGGTTTCATAGTTTTTGCCGATAGTCTGCTTTGTATTTCCATATACTCGATTCCATAAGGCATCCCTACTGCCGCTCTTGGTAACATCTACCACACATCGGCACACCAAGTTAGAACCAGGAGTGAGCAAGTGGGTGGAAGAATTACATGATAATTTGTGACTTGAAGCTTGGGTCTCTAGTACTGGAATGATGTTTGAATGTGTAAGAAGGAAATTTTGTAATTTGATTGAATATTTGAATGCAAATCATACCTGGAAAAAGTAAAATTATGGAAAGAATTGAGAAAAGTTGGAGTTTAAATAATGTTCTTTTTTCCATTTATATTTTGAACAATTTTGTTCTTAAACCTTAGTTTGTTGACCCATTTTTTAATACAGGTGAAAATCTTTGAAATACATAGAAATTTTTCTTAATGGGTTTTTAATTTTCTTTTTTTTTTAATAAAAATATTTTCTAGCGTATTTCATGTTTTAAAGAAATTATTTGTTCAAAACGATTATTAAATCTAGCTTCACTTTTTTCGTGAAATTTTTTTTAGCTTTTATTGCTTTTTTTACTGTCCGTAGAAAACGAAGTCTTTGAAAACAAAAAAAATTTAAATAGAATAATAAACATCAAAAAAATGCCTCGGAAACGGTATTTTTGTGACTTTTGTGACAAGTCATTTGCAGATAACCAAACCAATAGACGTAACCATCTAAATGGAGTTCAGCATAAATTGGCCAAAAAAGAGCACTATGATTCTTTCAAGGATCCTCAGATACTTTTGGAAGAAGATGCAAACAAAAAACCTTGTCGAAAGTTCTTTCAAGAAAAAGATTGTAAGTTTGGAAAAAGTTGTAAGTTTTCTCATATGGGCAACGAAGAAAGAGAGAGGTACATAGTGGAGGTCAACTCCAGAAACATACAGAATTCTTCAAGAGAATATTTTCTGCAGAATGTTGATGCAGAAGAAATAGTAAAAAGTTGGTTAACAGAAGAAAAGTTAGAAGAACTACAGGCATCAACCCCAGATGAAAAGGAAAAAGTTCAATTTAAAGCACCTTTGAAATTGCCAGTTGAGTTCACCTGCTACAAAGATCTCCCACCGTCTCTCATGCCATATGATATACAAAATATTAAATTCTGTCCAGAATGGGGCTGACACTTTATTTCCAGCTTTTCAAATAAATTCCATTTGTTATTAAATATAGTTCCAAAAATGAAATTTATTTTTATTTTTTTAACATTTAAACTATCTTCTAGCCTACTCTCTAATGACAGGCGTTTTCATTGACACAATTATTACAAGTGGTTGTTTATAATGAATCCGACAATAAAAGTCGAAATGAAAATTAATGAACGAATCATTTCAATGTGTCTGAAGTGAATCAAACAACCTCTAAAAACCGTATTCAAGTCAGTGAAGTTCTGGGAATGTAAAGTTGTAAAACTAAATGAGACAAGTCGGAGACTACGATAACTAAAAGTGATTTAGTCGAATTTTTGTTATGTGATAAATTTTCATCAAGTCAAAAAAATGCCAACATAAAAGCGACTAATAAATAATTTTTGATGCTTTCAAAACAAGGAATGAGACGGATTATAAGCCATGACTAGAGATTGCTTAAGGTTTAACGTATGAAAAGTACTTGGAGAGATTGAGCTTGGAAACCAAAATGATCTTTTTGAAAATTAACAATTGATGGAAAACTATGGAAAATAAAAGTTTCGTCGCAGTTTTTTATAAATCATTTTTGAGTTGTCTCAAAAATTGTGACAAACAAGTACACACACATGTTATCACTCTTGAATTCATTCTCATAAATTATTTAATCTTTCACAACAAGTTTAAAGTGTTTTTGTGAATGAAAAAAATAAAGTAACAACCTCTAAAGATATGAACGAAAACTAGCAATAAACCAAACGGTAGCTAACGTTTGGTTACTTCTATCAACTTAAACAAAATCAGCTTCGGCGCAAATTCCTATATGATTGAGGATGTAAAACAGAGTCATGTCGAAGGACGAACGCAGTTGAAAATGTCGAGTTGGACTTTATGAGTATGCTTCGTGGCCTGACCCTTGAATTCTTAATTACTGGCCTTTTGAAAGCGCGTATTATGAAAGACAATATTTTCATGTAATTACATAAAAACAAATACATCTAATTATAGAAAAATATAATTTATTTGTCGATAAATATATTTTGTATTTGCTTGAAAAAAAATATATTGGAAAATATTTTTACAGTATAAAATATAAAATTTGAGTCTTCATAAGACTTTTAAGACCATTTCCATAAGTGATTTTGTGTAGATTGATGAGTAGGTGGGTTGGTGTGTTTGTGAGTAGCTAAGTGTTTGAAAAGTTATTGGTGAAGTTTTAACTAACGAACATGTGAACAACCTTTCATTTATAAAATATTTGGAAAATATGATTACAGAACTATCACATTTTGTTTCCATGGTTAGAAGATTGGTTAGGTGGAGAAGAAGAGGAAGAAATTGTTCCTGATGAATGAATATGAAAGGAAATTGAGAGTGAAAACTTTTGTGATTCAGAAAGACTGATGGAAAGCCCTGGCTGACTCCATTGTTAATGCTGGATTTGTGTAGCTTCGTCTGGACGTGGGTTTTTTGACTTAATTATTGAGGATACGTTAATTGAACAAAGAAGCTACATCGATGTACTTTTGCACTCACTTTGAAAGCAGCGATAGTCTTTATGTTTTGAGATTTTTTTTTCGTTTTTTTTTCGTTCTTTCTACTATTTCGAATGGACGCAAGCAAAAAACCTGATGAAAAATACAAACAGAAGTCATACCAAATTGTATAACACTACACACCACATATCAAACACCCCTCAGCACACAATTACACCATGGCTCGCTTCATCATGCAACATTTCACTCAATCATACTATGCCGCACACTATACCACCATAAATCAAACGAGCACAACCCACCATATCGGATGGCAGTAGGGTGAATTCTGAAGGAGGGTTGGTGATGACGTATCGTTTGGTGGACAACTCAACGAGCGGGTTCCCTTCGGGGTCTAACTCCTGGGCATCCCTCAAACGATACAGGCCGAAGCACAGAATTCCATACAACCTCAACGCGTGCACGAACAGATCACAGTAGGTGCGTGACTGCGGCAGTTCAAGAACGACTTTAATTCGTTGAAAAAACGCATTTTTGGAGTTTTTGAAGTGCATTCTTAAAATATTGTTTTTTTGCTGAATAATTAAATTATCAATTTTTTATTTTCATACTTCATATTACTGGAAAAAATTAAAAATAAATTCTTACGCCAAATTGCGCAAGGTATGGAGTGTCTTCAAGTGACATCTGAGCCACTCTGCATCTGTTCCTGAACGAAGCCAACTCACTCGTGATATAGCCTCCACGCATGCCTGTGTTATGTGCAGTATAACGAAGAGACATAGAAAAAAATTCTTATTTTTAAAGTTTAGAAATGCAAGAGCAATAAAGCCCAAGCTGCGGCAAAGTTGTATAAAGCTTTTTGGGGTCTCCCAACCATGTACCGATTCCTTCGGCCAGAATGTGTTCCAACTCTGGCGTGGCTCCTCCGGTGATGAGGGTTCGAATGAGGGTGAGGGCATTGTCGTTGAAGTAGGTCTGGTGGTTGGTGCCTCAGTGTGGGGTGCTGGTTAGTATATAGCCTTAAATTAAGAAATTAACCTTTGAAGCCTCAGACCAATAAATATTTGTGAATACATGTGAAATGGTTGCATGGACTGACAGTGCTCATGAGGGAGTCGAGTACTGAGACGGCAAAGGCAGTGCCACAAGCAAATGGCTGTGTCATGTAGAGAGGGGTTCCTTGAGTGATTAGTTCACCATTTTTATAATGAGTGGAAAAGTTGAAAAATTAAAAAAATATAAAAATAATTCTTCTTTCGCATTATTTTTTTAGTTTTTGAAAAATATTGGCCACTTTATTCGAAGCTATTTAAATAAATTTTAAAAAATGTAGGATATCATTGTGAAGCTTGGAGCTTTGAAAGTCTTGCAAGCACCTGGATCATCTTCGTCATCCTGGTCCAGGAACTGAACATTCGCATCGTTGCCTGTTTGTTAAAAAACAAAATGAAAAAACCGAAAAAAAAAGTTTTATCAATAAATTTAATTTCAAAAAAGGGAGATGAAAGATTATT
>OX387247.1:1583180-1584615 GCA_947562095.1 Branchellion lobata | reverse complement strand
TATCACATTTTTTCTTTTTTAAGGTGAAAACCCTTTTTCCGTTTAACAAAGAATGCATGAAATTTCGCATGTTTTTTGCTTCGCAACCTTTAATGGCAACCTTCCCACCTCAGCAGTGTCTTTCGAAGGCACTTCAACAAAACTTTAAAACAATTTTTAAACTAGATTTGTTCAAACATGAAAAATCCATTTTAGTCAAAAATTCTCAAAAGTAAATTTTTTTTCACAACGGCTGAAATGTTTGAGAATAATTAATTTTTGTTTTTTTTCAGACCCAACTATTTTAATCAGTAAAAGTTTTTTTAAAAATAAAAAACTCTAAATGCTCTAACTAATCTCCATATTGTTCAATAGTTTCTTTACGCAGAAAATCTTTTCCAGTATTTTCAAATTTGTTTGAAATTTTTTTTCAGTTAGAGATAAATACTGCCACAACATTTGGAAGTTGTTGGATGGTGGAAGGAAGAGCATCCAGTCTCAACTGTCATAAAAGAAGTTGACGAGATTTTTCGGAAGATGGGAACAGAAAATCTTTGGTAAAAATTAAAAAAAAAAGAATATAACAGCTGAAATGTTTGTAGCTCTCATGGAAGAGGAACAGGGTTACTGAATGATATAACTGGCAAGAAAGGCAATCGGGTCCAAAAGGTAAGTTGTTACGAGGCATGAAACAAGACTTCTTTGCGGAAGAGTATATGAAAACAGGTAGAAAACTATGAAAGAAATGAAATTATAAACAGAAAACCATGGTTTCAAAGGGTGCAGAACTTTTTGAAATGTTTGATAAGATATTCAATAGAGTAGACACCCTATGCGAGGTAGGAAATGAAAAGTAAATAAAACAATAACATAAAAAGACAAACTGAACACTGGAATGAATCAAAGAGGAGGTGGAAGCAAAGAGACAAGCTATGAGGTGCCTGGCAGTGTGCAAAGACTAATCGATCGAGCGAACGCGAGATAAGATTACAGAGTGATAGGAAACGAACCTTCGTTAATATGTAGTGTCGTGGCACTGTAAGTTCTTGATTGTAAGCGACTATGTCTTCAAAAATAAGCTCCAAAGATTTCGCGTACATGCAAATCCCACGTTATTGTGACGACTTTTAACCCTCAACCTAGCCTTGGTATTCGTTTTCGGCTTTCGACGCAAATACTGATAAGGATTGATAAGATCAAAATGAACTTGGTTATTTCCATTGCCACCACTCAATCACTTAACCTAATCTAAATATTTTTTCAGCGCAGATGCACACTGTTCAAACTTTTAGGGACTTTTGATTCTTTTGTGAGCCGAACCATTCGGTTCATGTAAGTTATGTGATGTTTGCTTTCTGAAACATGTCAGTCCGGATGACACACGAATCCTTTTGCTTCATTTTGGCGTTTTCACATCACACCCCAACTTTTCTAGTCTTTAATTATTCACCGAGCC
>OX387247.1:1558180-1580680 GCA_947562095.1 Branchellion lobata | reverse complement strand
ATTGATCTGCAGACAAGCTAATGGTGTTTGTGTACGTATGGGCCACAAAGCGTTGAATTTACGTAATTGCTACTGTTGAGTGCATGTCGTTATGATTTAAATAGCCTCCTTTGCTGCTTGGTGCTTGCATGTGTTTGTAAACACGTGTGCTATTGTCCCTGGTTTGTGTATGTACGAATATGTATGCATTTTTGTTTTTGTTCGTGCGTGTGTATGTATGTGTGTGTGTGTGTGTGTGTTTGTGTGTGTGTGTGTGTGTGTGTGTGTGTGTGTGTGTGTGTGTGTGTGTGTGTGTGTGTGTGTGTGTGTGTGTGTGTGTGTGTGTGTGTGTGTGTGTGTGTGTGTGTGTGTGTGTGTGTGTGTGTGTGTGTGTGTGTGTGTGTGTGTGTGTGTGTGTGTGTGTGTGTGTGTGTGTGTGTGTGTGTGTGTGTGTGTGTGTGTGTGTGTGTGTGGGAGTGTATGAGGGGGTGTATTGATGTGAATTTTAGAGCTGCCAGGTGTGTGTTATGACAGACGCACTTCGATTTTACTTTTCCTAAATGACACATTTTAAGCATTTTAAACTCCTGACAATAAATCTTCCAAACCATAATTAATTCAGCCATATTTTCATCAAAAAAAATTTCAAAAAAAAAACGAAGTACACTTTTTCATAATTACGAAACCAATTCTTCAAACATTTCTAAAAAGTTTTCCAAGTGCTAACCTCGAGGTGTAACTAAAACATCAGTCTCCCACAATATTTATACTTAACAAAATATACAGACCACAACAACATTATTTTTTCATAAAAATATTCAACTAAAAAAGCGTAAATAATTGAGAGCTCCATGGTGCTAATTGCTGAATCATGCGAGGTTCAAATCTGTGCATGCTACATAAAGGTTGTATAATGAAGTTTGTACAAAACTGGAGTATGGTGATGCATAGAACCATTAACTATGGAATCTTTTGCGCAGCCTCTTGAAAGATGCGTTTGAAAAAAATTGAAAAATTTTATAAAATCTGGTTATAATAATTAAGTTTATGCCTGAGTATTTTTGAAATATTCACTTGATAACAAAGACAGGCGATAACACCTCCCGAGAGATGTTTTGTTTGAAAACATTTTTCTTGAACAGCACTTGAGCATTATTTCAAAAAAACTGAAAACACGTCGAACCACGAAGTCACTTCAGTCTACACAAAAGTTTCATTTTTCCTCTTAAATATAATCTAATTAAGTTGTGTCATGAAGCTGCGAGAGGATTACTTGTCTAAGCAAACCCATTCCATCACAGATTTGTCGATTTGATCATGCAAAGAATCATAAGCCATCCAATCAATCATTCACGGCTACAAGTAGTTCTCCACACATCTATCCATCCCTTCTTCCACTCAGCTACACACCTATCTATTCCCTTGTCCATCATTCAAACCTTCATCCACTCATCTACCTGTCCATTCAACCAGGGATTTAACTGTTTACACCTCCATTTATTCATCTATTCGCTCATTTATCTATTCATCCATTCATCCATCCATTTATCCATTTATCCACTCCTTCATCACACCACCTTACTTTGTCTCTGATGCCCTGTCTCATATTTTCTCTCTCTTCTTCCATCTTTCGGTACTTCTCGTTTCTCTTCTCTTCAGCCTCTCTTCTGGCTTCAGCGATTTCGGGATCTTCCTCATCCTCCCCTTCCTTCTTGTCTTCCTTGTCCTCCAACGCACCTTTGATGGATGTCAATCATGCACGTTTAAAACACCTCTTCAGGACTACCAAAATAAATTATTTATACAAAAAAATTAAAGTTTAACAAATCGAATAAACTTTTGAATGTAGTTGTACGTCGTTTAAATTTTTTTTTGTAAAAGTTTTCAAATCAATTTTAAGTTTAATTTTCATTATAGAAGTTCAAAGAAAAATGCGGTTAATTCGATCATGAGCTTCTTTTGATGAATGAAAGCGATTCCTGAAGAGTAAGGAAGGCTCAATGCAAAATAAAGACCGTTCAAATAAAAATGGCACAAACACTTCACAATTGGTTTGTTATTTTGTTTTATTTTTCATTAACGAAGTAAAAATAAAAAAAATTGAAATAAAAAAATAAAAGCTCAGATGGCAGATCAACAACAAAATAACTTCAAAATAAAAAAAGACATGATAGTTTTTCCATCATCTCGCGATCCCATGATCCAAGTTGGTTCAGAGCTCAGCTCTACAGGACCACAGCAACAACTCTCATTTGTCAAGAAGTCATTGGCGGAGCCATAGAAAAATGCTTCTCGTGCTGTTGTGTCAATATCTCAAATCATCGAAACATTTTACTTCCTTGTTTGTTTCCATGAACATCCTCGTGCTACTCTGAATTACTTACGGTCTTTTCCTCAACTAGTTCAAGCTTTTCCTACTGACTTCATTAATTAAATTTTTGTTGATTCTCTCAAACACTTCAAAATTCGGCTTTCTAGAATGTTTTTTTCTTCAAAAATTGAGTTTTTAAATAAAAAAGTTGAATTGTATTCTCAACTATGAAACGAAACAACCTTTGCTTCGTTTGAACGTACGAAAATAAATGTCACTTTTGACATTTCTTATATACAGCGTGAAATGTAAGAAATGAAGATGATGCGTATGAAGGTCTTAAAAATTTATAAAAGGATTAGATTTCAGAAGAGTAGTTCTGGAAATCCCTCAATTTAGTGGAGAAGTAGAAGTTGAAAGAAGTGAAGCTTTTGAAAAATTATGAAAACATCGTTTGAAAGCTTTTTTTTCGTGAATTCACTGGACTGAAGCTCTCACAAAATTCCTGCGATGGATTGCGCTGTTTCTAAAAAAACAACTCTAACAGATTTGGATTAAAATTCGGCTTCAAAACAAGATCAAAAAACATAAGTTAAAATAGTTTATTTGATATTTTCAATGTTTTTGTTCATAAAAATATTTTAAATTCAGATGAAAAGTAAAACATGAGAAAAATTGCAGCGATTTTATTGAGAATTAGCTTTGAAAGTTTATTTATTTGAAATAAAAACCTGAAAATTCGCCGAGCATAACTCAGTAAACCCTTCCTAGTTTTTTTCTCTTTTCTCAAATTAATTTTTCTGAAAAATAGTTTCAGCACAAATTAACAATAAAAAAAGTGTCAACTTGAAAAATATGTGAATATCCTTCAGCACCCTTTGAATGGAATTTTCATCCGGTGGAGTATCCTGTGTTGTTTTATCTTTGTTTTTGCATCACAGAATTGGCTGGCTTTTGCTGCTCAAATGTATGCTCAAACAACATACCATTTTCGAACCTTTAGAAGTTTTCATGAGCTTTTGATTTTTCCTTGTACCTGTGTTTGCCACTTGAACATGGCACTCTCAGGCGACTTATCAACAGTCGATCACTTAGAGACATGTTCCCTTCACTAACTCATTATTCCCCTTATGTTTTTCCAAATTTTTCCTACGTTTCTTTCATTTTCCTTTTTTCCCTATCATTTGTTGTTTACTTCCTCCACAATTTTTCATACTTCCTTCACGTTTCCTTTCTTTTTTCCTCTATATACCATTTATATAAAAAATATTAAAAGCTCTTAAAAATTACCGCATTGTTTTTTGTTCTACGTGGCATTTTCGACCATTTTTGTGAGTTCATGTTCCTTCATAGAAGGTATTTATGAAGCGCTTAATTGTGTCAGGTTGCAATATTTTTGCCTTCTATATCACCACCTTCAACAGAATTCCAAATCAATTATTAACATGAAGACTTCGTTGCTTCAGCCCACAATACTGTACTACCTACCAACACTTACGTCGAAAACTCAACCGAAAACCTGAGTTTATCTTTTATTTCATTAATTCACAAAATTTTTAAAAAGTAATCTACGCCCAAACCTGCATCGAGGGATGCCTAATGTCGCTTCATAGAAAGCAACCAGAAGAGTATTTTAAATCTATTTATCATTTGGTCAGTAATCTCCCGGTCTCCGTGGAATACAGATGAGCTTGATTAACGCAAAATTCTTTCTTTCTTTTTTTCGGAAAATTCCCCCTGATTCTTCAACTTTCGGCCGCTAGCGCCACTTGAATATAACTTCTCAGTGAAACCTTATATAAGTTGGGCCTGGCTTGCTTGGGTTTTTGTTAACTAAAAAAAACACAAGATCGATAAGTTGCATCTACAAAAACATTTTCAAAGTGCCTTTTAGTGCAGTCTAATCGTGGTGACGCCTAAATGGATTGATTCGCGACGAAGTGAAATGGCATTCTTGAAGTTTAGAGGTCAGAGTGTGATAAAGTATATTTGGTCATGAAAATTTAGAAACTGCTTCGAAGAAGAGCACAGCTCTTCCAATATTTCATTATTAGTTTTTTTTTTCAATTTTTCTAACTTGAAAAACTCATTGAGGCTACATGAAAATAACTTTTCTAGATATGTTTGGGACTGAAATGAGGTTCCAAATTTAATTTGAAAATTTTATTCATTCAAAAATGCCCTTTCAAAAATTAATTTTTGTTCACTCGACTCATTTGAAAGAAACTCATATTTTTGAAGTTTTCCAAAGAATTTTGAAAAAAAAAAACAAGACCTAAATTATATTACTTAATATAATACTCGCTAAAACCTACTTCAAAGGTGCTTCTATTTTTTATATCTTTCAATTATTTCGTATTTTTCTCACAATTACGATTTAAATAGGTTTTATTTTCACGAAAAAAGTTTTTAAATGATCAAAACCACATTGAAATGTGTCATTTGAAGAACATCGTCAAATAACTCTCCACTCACCACTCAAAGGGTTCCCAAGCAACATTGAAACCATTTTGAAGCAAAACACTGAAAGACAAAATGAACAAAGTCGACTATATTTTCCTCGCCTTACTTCCTACACCGCCTCACGCACGGACTATATGTTAGCGAGCCAAGCATGTGTATATGATGCGCGTGCACCATTAAAAATTCTCTAAATCAGACTTTTGGGTCTAACTCGGAAAAGTCCGAGCCCTCGAGCCATAAGTATATTAATAATTTTGTTTTTAATGATTCAAGAGTTTGCATGAATCAATGAAAAGCATAAGCTCAAAAACTGGGAAACTTGAGCTGACTATATTGGTGGTGCCGACGTGTGTTTTGACAATTCGGTGCAGTCATTTATCTTCCAAGAAACGAAAAAACGTTGAATGTTTTGAATAATTTTCATAGCTCATTCGAGAGGAATAATTTGTCTCTTTAACGGTTCTATTCAAGAAAAGTGAAAAATGGAGCTGGCGTATGCTTGTTTCATGGACCTTTTTATCACGTGTATATCAGCCTGAACAACTCGCTCCAATAGCGTTCAATCGCCAATATATTGGAATATAAACCCATGCACGCAAGCTGTGTCACAGGCTGAGTGTATGGAGGGAGTTTTCAATTGTTTCAATCTTTAAGTTTGAAATGTTTTCACTTTGTTTCAATACTCCATACTAAGTTTTGTTTGATACAATATCAATAGGTGTTAACATTGAAGCTCTGAATGTTTGAAGAAATAAGTTTATTCAAATAAAGAATTAGGAGCAGAGTTTGAAGTGATATGTTCAGTGTGTGTGTGTGTGTGTGTGTGTGTGTGTGTGTGTGTGTGTGTGTGTGTGTGTGTGTGTGTGTGTGTGTGTGTGTGTGTGTGTGTGTGTGTGTGTGTGTGTGTGTGTGTGTGTGTGTGTGTGTGTGTGTGTGCATGGTTGTGTGTTTGCAAGAGTGTGGGTGTGTCGATTGTCGATTTCACGAAGCTTGCTCTTCATGCAGATTCGTATTGATTTTCTTTATTATATTTAAATTATTTTCGCCTTGCCCTTTTTAATGGTCAATTTGATGCAGCAAGATAAAATCTTCTATCGCAATTCAACGTTTACTTTCCACAATTTCCGGTGCAAGTATGCTGAATCCACACGATCCCCATCGTGTTCGGAGGCACCACCTGTGAGTATGAAACTATTCTACTCCACAAATGGGAAATTAATCACGTGCAGAAATGGAAAGCACCAGAACAATAGACCGTTCTAAGAGACCAGTGCAACGATGATTGACTCTCGCGCGGCTCTGCTGCATGCAAGACGTGACCAAATTTTTCACACATTTTCAATCAAATGCCATCTTTTCCTCAAATGTTTCGCGAAAGAAATTTTCATGAAACGGAAGCATGAGAGGAGTTTAATGAGTGGTAGTCTGCCGTGGCCTTCATGGACTCACCTTTCATTTACATTTTCATTACAATTCCCATTATGACCACTTGCTCTTCATCATCATTATCTTCCTCTTCGCTATTTTTTTATTTATATACACATTTTTATATTTATTCTTTTTTTTATTTATATAAATTTTTTTTCTTTTTTTTTTTTTATTTCTATTTTGTTTTTCTATCTCAACAACGCCATATTTCTTTCATGGAGCGCATAATTACCCTCGTGCGTATGGAGGTTGCTTGCAATAACCTCCATGAAAGGCAAGGTGGCTGACGGACAGAAAGATTTTAATCAAATATATGACGGTTTTAGGGCTTGCGGCTTATATTGAAGCTACCAGAAGCTTCAAAAGCACGAAATAAGAAAAAGCTGAGTTTGAACTAAAGTTGCTTTGAGTTTTTTGTGAAAAATATGCAATAGAAAAAGAGAATTAGATGGAGGAAGATGAAAAAAGTCTCTGATCTTTTAATTTTTTGAAAAATGTAAAATTGTCACATTAACCGATTTGAGACCTTTAGATGTGGAACATTTGCTGAAATTAACCAGGAAGTCACAAGGATGAAAATATAAAACAAAATGTTAGAAAAATAATTGAAAAAAGATAGATGAAAGGTTGAAGAGAGATATAAAAAGGGTGGAAAAAGTGGAAAAAGTGGAGAAGTTGGAAAGGGTGGAGGGTGGTTCAGAAAGAAAGAAATATATATTTTTTTGTTTCAAAAAAGAGTTATATAAAGGAAAGGCTGCAGAAAGGGTGTAGAAAAGCTTTCCGACAGAGGAGAGCACAATACGAAACAATAGAAGTTGCAAGGCTTAAAATAAATCAGGGCTTCCATCCAGAAATTAAGCTCAAGAATTATCAACACAGCATGCTTTTCAATGAAGCCTAAAATGTATTAATTTTAAAATTTCAAACTTTTCTGAGCTTTTGACTACCGTGACGCGCTGCTCAGTGGTTCTTAATGGCACAAGAATGACGATTTATGTCGTGCGAATGGTGCTGGGAATAAGTGCTGCTCGAAAGCTTCCTAAAAGCAAAAAGAATTATTGGAATTCACTTTTAAACGCAAGTGGTTTTCATTATTGTTATTCTTTGTGAAGGTTTATAAATATTTTGAAAAATTATTTCCAAAAATGTACGTGAACATCCCCTTCAGTTGCCCTGAAACGCTTTTCATTGTTTCAAGCATAAACAAACGTAAAAGTTTAATGACGGCTGAAAGCTTTTAATCAAAGTAATAAACATGCCTTTTCATGTTTAAAAATTTTAAATCAAGGATTTTGGTTAAATTTTTGTCAAATTTGTTTACTTAAAGTTCAAACTTTGAAAACCAATTTCGACCGTAAGGAAAATTTTTTTTATAAATTAATTTCGTAAAACTTAAATTAAATTTCTTCTCTTTTCCAAAATTCTAAACAACCAGCAGGAACTTGAAATGAATTAATATTTTCCTATTTTTCAAATTCTCAAAAACAGGGCATGGCCAGCGAATATAATAGGAATGAGTCGGTCTACATGAAATGGGCAATCATTCCTGCTTAATGCCCGCCCAAGCCATTCCTATGAATACAATTTTCAATTATTTTCAAAATTTTCAAAAGTTTCCATTCTGTTGGAAGGGTCTCAATTGTGCGTGTGTACAGTATTTTGTGAAAAATTATTTGGAAACAATATTTTTGTAGAAATTATTTCCTGTGAGCAGTAACAAGCCTCAAGGCATGATGGATGTATGGACTGCCCATAAACTCAAATGAACGCGTCAAGCGAAAGGCTGCAGTTTTGCGAAGACGTGCGGAAAAACACACAAAGAAAAGCATGTAGAGAAGAAAAACTGTTTTCATGGCATCTTCCTGTTTTTCGATGTTTTCGTTTTTATGTGGGTGATAATCATTAATCAATTGCCAGACGCATTCTTTGTTTTTGTTCCACGTTTCCATTAAGGAATCCAGAAAGGCGTGTTTGCAACATTAACACATTTGCTGTTTCCGATACCTTGAAATGCCATTCATTCTTATCCATGCAATTTTCAAATTAATTCAAGCTACTGAATGTCATAACTAACCAATCGAGACAGATTTCTCATGACCATTATAAACTGTTAGCGTGAGATAGTGCTGAAAAATTCAAAAACTTAATTGTTTTTTTGAACCAAAAATTACTTTTCAAAGGAACGCAAGCCTTTAAATAAACCTGAAATCACTTCCATTTGAAGAAAACTGAATTTCAAAACTCAGCTAATTATCCGTTTTTTTTATTATTTTCCATAAAAAAACGAGAAAAGGCAGAATCCACCGAGGAAGCACCATGCGAATCAATAGTCAGTGGAAGCCTTATTGATTTCCTATGCCTCTATCCACCCTGCTATCCACTGGGCTCCATACACCCTTGTCCATATACACTTTCTTCCAACTATTTGCAATATAAGGCTTCGTAAGTATAGGCACATGTATGCATATTGTATGTATGCGTGTGTATACAACGTATGTATGTGTTTGTATGTCTGAGCGTGTATGAGTTTTTGTGTGCAAAGGTTTATTGGCTTGTATTTTTTTTTTGTGGGAAGTTGTATGTTTTATTGAAAAGGTTTTTTTGGTGTATATATGTGTGTATGTTTATGTACTTTTGTGTATGTATTTGTGCAGATGTCTTTATGTTCACTTGTGTGTGTTTTGATGTGTGTTTGAATGTGTGTGGGTGGGTGTGAGTGGAATTATATACATCTTTGGTCGGAGGGAGTTGTAAATGTATGTGTGGGTGTGGATGTGTGTGCGTCTTTATATATTTATATAGAGCGTGATGGTCTGTAAGAAAAGAACTAAATTTCACTTTTTAAAGCCTCTAATTAAAAATAATGGACCAATTCAAATATATTTGAAAAGTCGTTATTTCCAGCACAAAATGGTTTTCAAGCCATGATTTTCCAACTTCTACTTCCAAATGTTTACCCAAAAAATTGTGTGATTGCAAATCCGAAAATTAGGTTACACTTCCCTGTTCGACCGCCCAAAATTAAGCTTGCAAAGGTTGTTAGAAATTATCAAAATGTTACTTTCAACTGCGAAGCAATTCATGATAACTAAAATTTAAACTTAGTCTGGCTTCAGCGTAATACCTTCCCAACTGCTCTGGCATGCAAGACCCCTGCTAACAAGGCGATTTCTGAAGCAATAAAAAGAGAACTAATTCTGACACGTTCTCGCTACGTCGAGAGGCGCTGCTGGAGCCTAAGACATTTGTCCGCCGCACGCCTAGTCGAATAATTGTGTTGTCGAAAGTAATACCCACTAGAAATTCTTTTGCTACTTATACCAGTCATGAAAAAAGTTAAAAAAACTGTTTTTTTGCCTTTTTGGCGTAAATGCACCCCGTCACGGACCTTCCAGAAACATGCGGGAACCAACCTGAACTATTACCCTTTTTCTGCTAGCGCCAGTGCAGAAAAACACCTATACAATAGAACACAATACGAATACGAATATTATCGCCAAAAAGCAGTTGGCGTTTATTGGTGTTCCTTGCAGACGTCACTGTAGCATAGGCTTTGTTCCATTTGTGACTCCCGTTGGACTCCGGACAGCCTCGTCTTGAACCTCTTTCAACGGACCATCGGCGTCTATTGAACTCAAACAGTTGATTCGTGCAATTCTAAAAAACGCCAATTTCAAGGAGTCTTTTCAGAAAAGAATTATACACGAACTAATTTTTTTTAATACTTTTTATTCTTTTCCTTTTTCCAGTGTCCATTTTCGGAGTTTAATTAAAAGTTTATACTTTTGGCTCAACTCAAAAAGTTTCCAATCAAAATTAACGGCGTTTTTGATTAATTATTCAAACATTCCAGCTATTAGGAGGCCTGTTTGAACAGCTCAAATGACCACGAGGAATGGACATTCTAGCGGCATAATTGAACATGCGTTTTAAAAATTTAGAGCCCACGAAAGACCACCATTAATTCAAGCATAAAAAATATTCATGTTGAATTTATTGGACGATGCTCTTTTAAAATCAACTTTTATTGAAAGTAGCTTTTTAATGAAACACGTGAAAAAGCTTTTATGTGAAATTTGAGAGCTTCAAAGTCGAACGGAATGCTCTATAAAACACAATTAGTCACTTTTAAAAGCTTTTTTTAAAAATAAACTTTCCACTCGCATTGCAAACATTTGGTCTGCAGTGGATTGAAGTGTCATGCACGTAAGCAAACCACTTTGTGAACTGAAACTCATCCTGATTCCACTAATCGAATTTCCTTTCTTATTTGTGAACAATTAGAGCTGAATTTCTTTAATGGCTTCAAAGTGAATTAAAGCACGCAGGACCAACGGATACTTACTGGAAGTAACTAAAACTTAGTTGTCATGTTGCTTGAAATGTCAAAAAGATGTGGATGCTGATCAGATTAGCGACTTGTTCTCGAACATTTCAATCCTCTTCTGCACCAAATTACTTTCCACTAAATCAGCATCAACTTCTTCACAATTTTTCTTTCGTTCTTCTTCTCCGCTTTCCTTGTTCCTTTCAGGCTTAGAATTCAACTTAAAAGGACTATTTATGTGGCTAGGCTGCACGCTTGCTTGTTTAGTGGTGTTTGCATCAAAGCCTTCATGTACGTGTGCAAGCTGCGTATTCCTTCCTGCGTCGACCTTCGTCTCCTGCAGTCTGGCCATCCTCCAACCTCCTTTCGAAAGCGCCTTTTTCTTGCTAGGCCACTTAAGAAGACTTCGTGAGTTCATTTCACTGTGGGATTTGAGAGGAAACTTGTACGGGACATGAAGTTAAAGGACTTCAAGCCTCACCTCTTGTTCCTTTCTTGATCTTCATTTGAACTTTTCTCAGTTTCTTTTTCGTTTTTTTCGTCATTTTCCGTCTGCTCTTGAAGCAGGGAGCAGAGGGAATTGACAAGGGCCTGGTCCTCACGTATGTGGTTCTCTCCTCCTTGTACGAGGGCCTCTTGGCCTCCGTTGGATAATTATTATGAAATTCAATTGGATGGCTTGATTTGAGTACTCACTTGTTAACTAATCAGGTAGTTATCATTTTATTATGGAATAAATTAGTAGTTATTATTTTATTATGAATTATTTTTTAATTAATTATTTACTTATTTATTAGTTTCATATTTATTATTTTATTATATATTAGTTTTTATTTATTATTTTATTATTTTTTAATTTATTTTTTATTTTTCATTATTCCTTATTTTATCACTCCTTATTTTATCATTCCTTATTTTATTTGTTGCTATTTGGTTTTTTACTAGTTCATCACCTTATTTTTGGTCGCCAAATCCGTGTCATTGTAATGATAACGTGTGTTCATATCACTTTTTCCTGCTTTGTATAAGCTTGGGTTGTAAGCGAGAGTGAATTTAGTTTGTGACTGTGAAGCTTTTTGTAAAATTGTACCAGTTTTAGAATTCGCTTTAGAGTTCCTTTTGTCATCATCATCATCATCATCATCATCATCATCATCATCATCATCATCATCACCATCATCACCATCATCATCATCATCGTCATCGTCGTCGCCATCTCGCTCATCTACTTCGTCTTCTTCATCTTCGTCATATTCTTCATCCGTAGTTTTTTTTCCTATTTTGGTTTTATGTGATTAGTTAATGACTTTTTTGAGCATTCAACATTTTCAAAACAATTTTAATTTTCAATTTCGAGTTTTTTTAACAGCTATATAAACCGCCTTGTGTGCGTGCGCGTGTGCACAAGTTAAATGCTGATTGATCGTTCCTTACCAAAGTCTTCTTTGCTTTCATGAGGCTTTTCGTAAAGTGGATTTGATTTCACCTGGAAATATGCACTTTGTTGATTTATAAAATTCAATCATTTACTCATTGAAATTCGAAAAGATAACCTGAGGAAAGTCGGAATCGAAAAAAAAATCACTCTCTACCACGCCATCCAAGTTGCTTTTCTTGTTGCTTCTCAAAAAAAAATCATCGCCAAGTAAATGGTTTTTTTCAAGTTCTAATCTCTTTTTGCCGCTCAATAGGTTGAAGAGGTCGGCGAAGAAGTGTTGGTGGACCGAGGGATATTTCATCGACAACAGACTCCTTGCCTTTTTAAAATCTGAAAACTCAAGTTGAGAAAAAGTAGTAGAAAAACAACATCGAACAAACAACTCACCGCTTTGGTTTGACAAAATTTGCATAACATCGGCTGGAAACAAAAAAAAACTTATGTTTACGGTTTGTTCAAAATGTTGTTTTTTCAGTAACCTTTCTTGAGCTGATCCACAATGTTGCACAGGACCAAGTCCTTTTGCGTGCTCTTGCTGTTGAAGTTAAGGTTTTCGAGCCTTTTGACAGCCTCTTTCTGCATCTGAAAGGAAAACAACCAGTTGGCGGTTGTATCACAACGTTCCAATATATTTCAACTTCCAAGCCAACCTGGCTTTCCAGTTGAATCGCCCGTTTTTTTTCCCAGTCTCTGCTTTCAAGCAAGCTTCTGTTTTCTTCCTTCAGATCTTTTTCCATTTTCCTCCAGTGCTCTTTCGTCTTCTCCATGTCAGCACTGAGCTTGTAGTACCCCTCAGTCAGTTCTGTTCGCGTTGCCAGCAGCTCCGTGTTGGCGGTGGTGGCCCCCTGCAAGTCACTTTTCAGCTTTTTGGACTTTTCATTCTGAGTGTTCGCCTCGTCTTCAAGTCTCTCTTTCTCTTCTTCAAGTGCCTTCATCTTGCCATTCAGAGTGAGCATGCTAATTTCTTGTTTTTGAGTTTGGTTCGTCAACTGACTAATGGTTTGTTCAACTTTTTCTTTTTTCCGCTGTGACTCTGCCAGGTTTTTGGTTACTGATTCAATGGTGGCCGTCAACTTCTTATTCGCATTTTTCGATTCTTGCAGACTATAATTTGCAGTTTGGCACTGTTTTTCAACTTTTAATAAATCTTTCCGCAAATTGAAATTCTTCTGTTTGGCTTCTTCCAGGTCTTCGAGTCTGCTTTTGATTAACTTTTCATATTCGATAGTGTGTTCATTCAGTTCCGAGTGACTGTTCGTAATTTCATGATTCAATTTTTCTATTGTCTTCAAAGTTTTTTCCTTTTCTGTTTTTGACTTTTCGATCTCAACTTCGAGCAGCCCCACTCTGCTTGAAGAATTTTCCAATTCGTTTTTCAGTTGTTGAATGATGCGGCCTTGACCTCCACAGTCATTCTTTTGTTGTTCAATTAATTTATTTTTTTCTTTCAAAATTTCGTTAACTTTTTCTTCTTGTACTTTATATTTTTTTATTTTTTCATCTTGTTCATTTTCCACTCCTTTTGACACTTTCATGTCACATTTCAGTTTCCTAATTTCCTCCATCAACCTTTCATTCTGGCTTCGTTGGTTGGCGATTTCCAGTTTTTTGTCGTTGACTTCATCGAAGGCCTGAGTCAACTGCATGATGGTTTTTTCCAGCTGACTACTGCAGTTCTCAACATCATTACTCATTCTCACTTCCTTCACCTCTGCTTCTCTCATCCTCTCCCTACTTATCATCAACTCTTCGTCTAACTCAACAACTCTCTTTGACAGCGTCTTTTCTCGATCGTCTGACAATTCGAGTTGTTCCTTTAAGCTATGTTCCAACGCCTCGTGGTGACTCAACTTCACCTCCAGACGATGTACCCACCTTTGTCTCTTCACTTCCTCCAGCTCATTCCGCCTTTTATCCTCTTCCAGAAACTGAAGCAACAGAATGGTAAAAAGATAAGCTTGAAATAAATTGTATTTTCGAGATAAAATCAGTGTGGTTAGCAAACCACCAAAAACAAAAAGGAGCGTTTAAACTCATTAAAGACCGTTCACTCACAATAAACTTCGCCTGGACTTCCCTCACATTCTTTTTTTCTTTCATTTTGTCTACAGTTGCCAGATTCAGACTGTATGAAAACATCCACATCAGAATCAATTTTCAATTCCGCAGCTAATTTAGATTTATAACACACTTTGAGTTATGGACATCAGTTTCTTTTTCAGCCACGTTTTCATTTTTCACTGGAAATATTCATAAATGGAAAGTAAATATTTCAGAAGTTTTTGAAAAATTTTCAACAAAAACGTGTTTCGCGTGCGGCATTTTTTTTAAATAGAATTTTTTTTCAACAATCAACATCGTTAAAAATTCATTTCATCATTTGCATCATTATCGCCTCCAAACCCTTCTTAGCTCATGGTTTCAGAAAAACTCATAATAACCATCTTTATCAGTGAGCTTTGAGGACTCATATCATTCTTTTCTTCAGTTTTTTTTCTTAATTTTTTTTCATTTTTTTTCTTACTTTTCCTTTTTTTACTTATTTTTTTCATTTTCGTTTTTTCCATCTTTTTTCTTTGCCTCTTCGTCATCTTTATTTCAGAACGTCTCATTAAAAGTTATTTTCCGCCTGCTTAATAACTCGATAATTGCATAACGTTATGTTGCCGCTGTAATAACGTCGACGATTAATGCATTCAGAGATTCCTCATTTCCTATTCTCAATGCATCGTTCACTAGTCATGCTTATATTGCTGGTTGTTTTGCATGTAGAAGACTGGCGTCTCAATGCGTGACTTGTCACTATGCATACCACCTTCGTCACCATTCCAGTTGACGTGGTAGTAGGTGGCAGTAGGTGCAAGTGCAATGACACCTCGTCCTTTCATGCACCTTCACCTCCAAGCAATGGTCTCCAATAATTATCATTAGTTCCAGTGACAGAGTTTCTAATTGAGGCAAGAATCTCAGTAGCTTTATTCCGCTGCATTCCCGAGCGGATCGTTGCAGTTGCAGCAAGAGTCTTCAAGAGACTGGAGTGCGCTGGAGGGCGCTTCGAAGGAACAATAAAGTGGCGGTGTGCGTGGAAACCTTTGTTTGACCATCGATGTTTGCATATAAATAGGTCTTTCAACAACAGTCATGGAATGGAATAAGTAAATAAGAAGATTCAAGGCATTATCTCAAAATATGCATAAATTAAGCTTGGCTATTTTATCTTTATACTGTTGAAAGAACTTGAAATATACTTTTGGGATATTATTATAATTACGACCAAAATCCTCAGAATTAATCCTTTCAAGCTTCAAAACTCATAAAAAGGTTTTACTAAAATCAAAAACAAAAAAACAGCTTGTAAATAATAATTCGGAGGTTCACAGTTGCAGAATTATTTTAAATTTTCTTTCACGCAGTTTTTAAGCACGATAAATAGAAAAGCAAACATGGAAGAAAAAAGATGTCCAAG
The DNA here is from genome assembly GCA_947562095.1 of Branchellion lobata. Taxonomy (NCBI): domain Eukaryota; kingdom Metazoa; phylum Annelida; class Clitellata; order Hirudinida; family Piscicolidae; genus Branchellion; species Branchellion lobata. The sequence continues at coordinate 1,565,268 of OX387247.1, read as the reverse complement.
CGGGAGAATTGTTCTGAACAAACACTTCTCACAAACCGACCAAAATATTTACAGACCTTTGAGAGGTTTTTGCAAAAGTTCCCTCATCAGCATCATCTCATTGATCTCCCTGCTGAGGCTCCGACGCTGGGCGTCTAGGTCCATGAGGGAGCTGTAGTGTTTGAAAAGCGCACTTCCAGTGGAGGTTTCCTGCACAAAAGCTCCTGTCTTGGTCGTGCTGTCCACTAGCAGCTTCAACCTTGCGAGGAAGTACGAGTGGTTTTTGGTTTATTGGAGATTCTTTGTTTATTGAATTTGAGAATTTAATTTGAGAAATTAAATAAATAAAGCTTGTTAACAAGTATAAATTGATTCTGGTGTGTCAATCTAGAAAGGGTCATTTTGTACTACCGCTAGTGCACCTTAATTCGTTTTTCTTGCAATTCAAATGTTCATTTTCTAATTTTTTTAGTTCGTTTTTCAAAAATTCTTCTCTTTTGTTCAAAACAAGCCATTTATCTTGTCTGTTGGTGCTGCAAAATCAAAAGTTATGTTTGAACGAATAGTTCAAAATAATAACAAATTCCAATATATCAAGATTTACTACTACCTTCATGAAATTCACTGATGTGACAATTCAACAAAAATGCACATTTACCACGTTTTTATACAATTTAAAGCTCAAATAATTCAAGATGAAACAAATAAAATATTAACTTTGTTTTTTTAATCAATAAAAACTAGTTGTTTTTTTGAATTTTGTACCTCATCGTTTTTTGGCAGATTTCCAAGTCATCCAACCTTCCAATCACCTGTTCCCTTCTCCATGCTGCACTTCCGACACCCTTCAGACCCAGCAGTTGAAAGAATGTTAAATGAAAGTTACTATAATGGTGAAATAAACTTTTCTTCAATAACTTCAATTTTTTTACTGCCCACAAAAACGTTAAGCCCTTATTTAATCTCGTTAAAACGTATTTTGTTTTGTTTTAATGCACTCTGAAAACCGAAAAGCTGTTTTGAAAACGTTAAAACCGCCTCAGTAGATTAAACCTTGGTTAACCCAACATAACAACGTTCCAATATAATTCACCCATTTTTCAGGCAGCATTGCGGCGTCATCGTAGCAGAAGTTCGCAGAGTGTTTGTAGCATGAAAGGACAGCGCAGAGATGCTTGATGTGAGACTCTTGTCTCAGCAGCGTCATTTCCAACTCTCTGATCTTTTCAATCAGCCAGGCCTTCGACATGTGCTCGCACTGCAACAGGCTGGGCGGCTTGACCCCCTCCAGAAGAGCACTGTTTGCCGAGAAGTGGCGAGGCCTGATCGTCTGCAGTCTGTCACTAGAGACCTCAACAAGCGCTTCTAAATCAAGAATTTCATTTTCTTTCGATAATTGCATTTCTTTCATTTTTCTTAGGTTTTTTTCAGATTCTTTATGGATGGCTTTCATTGAATTCAATTCGCAAGATAACTTGGAAAGTTCTTTCTTGAGAGATTGAATTACCACACCAGACGTATTTTGCTTCTCAGTTAAATCTTTTTTTTCTAAATCAATTTTTTCCCTTTTTGTTTCAAAAACTTTCAGAATGTTGTTCAGAGATTCGTTTTGCCTGCTCAACTCTTCATTGCGTCTTTTTACTTTGTCCTTTTCAATGGCGAGCAGACTCAAAGAGTTATTTTTTTGGATGGCTTCGTTTTTCAAAGAGTTTGCTTCCAGCCTCAGCCTCGTGCACTCTTCACTCAAAGTATTCTTTTTCAACTTTATTTCATCAATCGAGTCCATTAGTTTTTTTTCCGCCATTATCAAAGTTTCAACCTTGGCTTCTAGTTGTTCGTGTTCGGTTTCAGCACACTTCCTAATTCTTTTCATTCTTTCATTCTCCTCCATCGCTCCACGACAGTCGTTTTGGACAACTTGCAATTCTCTTTCTAGTAATCTTTCACTTTCGGTTTTTTCAGCAGTTTTTTGACAGAGCTGATTTTCCAACTCTGTTTTTTCTCCTTTCAGAAGCTCGTTTGTGGCCATTGTTTCCTCCAATCGTTTCACAATGTAATCGTTTTTCTCTTGCAAAATCTGATTCTCACTCTTCAATCTATCTGTAATTATCTCCAGCTTTGCTATCATTTGATTTCTTTCAAAGAGGTCTTTCGTTTTCGAAGTTTCTTCTTGTAGGCGCTTCTCGAAGTTCAAAGTTGTATTTTTCGTTTCGACATTCTGCTCGTGTATCCTTTCTTCCAACACCTTATTTTCTCCCATGAGTTTTTTTAAGGTTTTTTCATTTTTTTCAGTGATTTTTTTTTCATTTTTACAAAAAGCTATTAATTCTTCCAACTTCGCTTTCAAGTTTTGAATCTCAGCATTTTTCTCACCCAGGGCTCGCTTCATCTTGTTTTCATTGTCCGCAAACTTGACACTTTGTGACGAATTGAACTCCTTCAAGCTTTCCAACTGCACAAGCATTTCCCTGTTCTTCATTTCCATGTCTCCAATATGCAGTTTCAACTCCCTGGTTAGAGCAGAATCGAAGTGCGTTTGTGACATTTCTCCATCGGGGACTTTCCTCTTTTCAAAATCAGTCATAAAAGGTTCTTTTGCGAATTGTTGATAATCATTTGAATTGAGGGCACAACTGTTGTAGATGCCGCCACTCCTCCTCAAGTCAGCAGAGACGCTCTTCGAGAGGTTGTTGAAGGCTCCGTTGATGAATCCCTCCCTGCCTTCATACACGTCTCCCGAATAAGTCCTCTGCCGTTCTATAGGCTTGTGCGATCCGGTGATGAAGCTATTCGAACCAGTTCCGTCTCCAAAAGTGGCAAAGTCAAACTTTTCATCGAATATTTTATTTTGGAATGAAGCGCTATAGGAACTCACATCGTCTGCCAACACGTTCACTATTTCTTCTTCGTATTTCGGATCTTCCATGTCAACAATGTTGCAATGTTTCATAATGTAGTTGGAAAAATGACTTCAACAGCAGTCCTCAGAATTCCCAAAAGTGGGAGTTTTCTGAAAGAGAAACTATCCCATGGATTGCAGCGAAGGCGTTATTGGAGTTGCTTGGAAGGCGTTCCTAAGGAACGGAAGAGTATGTGAACTTCTTGGCACACGTGCAACTTGTAACTTAATAATGCACGAGGCATGTCGGTACACTTGTTTATTCGCTCAAGTCGCCAGACTTCACATATTGTCATTTATATTTCAAACACCAGATGGCGATAGATCTTGAAAATCTAAAGTTTTGCAGGTGTCATTTCCATACTGGCAAAACATTATGGAAAAAGAGTGAAATGTGTTATTTTCCTTGTTATCATGTTTGCTTTTTTTTGGCTTTTATGTTCTGAAGGTTACAGTTGTAACGCTGATGCTGGATCGATAAAATTAAACGAAGCTATTAAATATTCGTTCAGTAAAGAGCTCAGTGGTAAATTGAGATTAATACTTAAAAGTAGCTCAGGTGTTGGAGCCATAAATCATGGACTGTTAATGTTTGAGGTCCATTTTGCGAATGCAAAAGTGATAATAATCGCAGTGTGATAGCTTCAAAAGGTGACATTAATTTGTTTTGATTCATTCCATACAAAGTAGTGAATCGTGTTTGTTCGACACTTTATGAAATCACTTTTAAACGTTAAATATACCCTTTTTTTATTCACATATCTAAACCAAGAATGGAAAGTGTCAGCAAAAAGCGTATAACTTTGTTTCTGAATAAGTGTGTTTCATTGTTTAATCTAATTGAAAACGGTTTTGTCATTCTAGCTCCATTCAATTACCACGTCGCATTATGCTGTAAAGGAACGATGACATAAAATGATTGATGCTTCCTTCCAAAGGCACTCTTGCTCTTTCTGCAAGTCCTGCTTTGTAACTTTGCTTCGTTTCCTTAAATACTCAGTACTTCCTCACTCCCTCGTGTGCCCCTTCTTCCACGGAACTCTGTGTGTTTAGTCATTCATCGTCGCCACACGACCATTTGTGACATTCGTAGGAAGAGTTTTGAAAATGTTTGAAAAGATTCAAACAGTTTTGACTAATGTTTTCACCGCGTAAATATATAAAGCAAATTTGGTGAGCATTCGGTGTGAATGAGCGCATGAATCGCAGTTAAACGTGCTCTGATTGCTCGTAAAGAACGATTCACTTCTATTAAGACTTCTAATTCGCAGATGCTTTGAAATGGTCCGACATCCGTCAATTTTTTTGTCAGCATTGATTAATATGCCGTGTTGGCATTGTTTGCACGTTAGATGTATTCCTGCTACTTTATCGCTCTTGCTGCTTGCTGATGTGGCAGGAAGAAGGGGAGGGAGAAGGTGGGAGGTAATGGCTTGAAGATGTGTTTGCTGACGGGATGTAAGGAATGGGAGTGGTGGTGGATGCTTGTGCGATGTGCCGTTAAGTAAATACTCGTTAATAGCTATTTTCCTCAAAGAAGCAAAGAAAAAAACAGTGAATAAAAATATATTTCAAAATGAAAATAAATAATTGAAAAAATATATAAAATACAAAAATATTGTCGAATCAAAAGACTTTTTGAGCATAGATGTGTACGTGACACATCAAAGATGCAGCCAAAACGACTAAAGGCCGGAAAATGCTCCATTCAGGAGGTTCTATAGTGGTGCATGCTGCCTATTAAGGCGTGTCCAGCCTGTTGAAGCGTTGAATCTTTTATTGTTGTTTAAAAATAAAAATTCAATCCATGATGAACAAGCCATTGGGAACTGAGAGGATAATCTAATCTAATCTAATCAAGACATTCATAACGCGCCCTTTAGCACTATGTTCGGAGGTGCTCCCATGGAAACGTAAACATGAAGTGTAGACTAATGTGGTATGGTCAGGTATGTGGAGTGTTCACTCAACACGGCACTTGAAGGACACTTGACGAAGTGAATTAGAGGTATAATAACGAAGGAGCATTAAAGGCAGCGTTGTAAAGCAAATCGATCGGAGGCTTGGAGTCCTAATTCATGCTAATGACTTAATGTGTCAGCGGCCTTATCACACTTACTCCACTGATTTTTTACCCCGCCGTCAGCGGCCGCTTTCACTGCGTTGAGGCAATTATCACAAGCACTGTGTAAATGAATGTTTGATGCTGTTACATCGTTATGCATTTTTTATATTCAGCCAGTTGTGTGTCATCGATTATAGGTTTTATGCAGATGTTTTCTTCTTTCTAGGAATATTTCGGACTCAAACGAATGAATTATGAAATAAATTTGCAACCAAAAAGAAAAAGAAAAATAAATTTATACGATAATATCGAATAAAAACTTTGCCTTTAGCGCTTAATCAAAATCTACAGGCCAGTGCTTAAGCAATCATTTGTTTCACACTGATGCAAAAAAACAATAATAAAAATCATTTTTAAACATTTTTTGTATTTATATTTAAAACCTTTTTGCAAAAAATCTGAAAATATTCAACCGAGAAGTCATAATTGTTGAGTTAGTTAGTGCATGAAAAGGTTGTTTTATGGAGAAGGAAGCCAGTGTGTTCTTTGAAAAGTTGCTGGCCTGATTGATACGCTCAATATAAATAATAATGAAGCTTTTTGCCACACTTGATCTTAACAAGTGTTATTAACACAATCAATATTCCAAAATTTATTGATAACACAATTTGTGACATTCATAAAATACCATTTTTAACCGAAAAGTTGGAAGCTTTACAAAAAAAAATAATCCGTTTTCCCATGTTTGGATTCCTGTCTAAAACTGCTAACAAAAAATTTGAGTTTGAGATTGAAAATAGTTTCTTATGCGATCAAAACAAAACCTATTCGCCAACAAAAGGGTGTTGATGGAGAAAAAAAAGCGAATAAGAAGGTGCGGAAGAGGAGCGATGAAAGCAAGTGAGAAAGAAACGATCGCTCGGATGTAATTATGTAAATGGGCGTTAGTAATAAGTGACCCCTCCTTCCACGCGCTTCCTTTTTTTGGACGTTTTAATATTTTTATTTTATTTTTTCCGGTTTTTTTTCATAATTAATAAGTTGTTTTTTAATTTTATTTTCATTTTATATGTTTTACTATTCTTAATAATTAATTTTTGCGAATTTTGTTTCTTAAAAGCAGTTTTTTAAAACAATTTTTTAATCCATTTTATAAATAAAAATTTCGAATATTTGTTTAAAAAATGTTAAATAAATTTATTAAAAAAATTTTAAAACTAAACATATGGATTATAATCTTGGAACAAACCACTTCAGCAATAAATCGCATTTGAAGAAGGACCACGAGTCAATGTGTTTTTACAAGCCTTTCATGATCGTTTGGGAGTGTTAGTCTATTTATGAGTTATGACGTGTCTTCAGAGAATTATTTATGGTAACGATGTTTTTGTCCGTTGAAAAAATTACACACATATCTATAAAATGACTTTTATGCTAATAAGAAGCTTAACAGAACGAGTTTTTACATTAAATTCATCAAAAGTGCACACAAAAAATTCAAACAATACTCTTTTTGTTCGAAGTTTTGTGGGTCGTTAGTTCAAAATAAGTTGCATGTTTTGATGGAATGTTGACTTGCAGGACGCAAGAGAAGAAGGCACCTTGTGATTCATGTTCCATGCCCCTCTTCACCTCTTCGTCCGAATGCTTTTTCCCGTTAAACCCCTCCTCCCCCCCCCCCCCCCCCCACCATCCTCTTTCTTCAACGATCTTCATGATACTACGTAGAAAATATTTCTTTTTTTCCGAAAATTATAAAACGTACTGGCTTTTTTATTGAATACGTGATTCTGATAAAATATTGTTTTTTTAAAATAAAATTGAGAGTGCTATTGGTTGAAAGTATATATTTAAATTGTCAGTAGAAGAGTAGGACTCAGGTAGCTACTGCACACCTAATGCCCTTGCTCATCCATTTTTGAACACTTTATGGGGAAGCTTCATTCTTTAAATTGTTCAAAGTTTCTGAAAACACAAGATTTTTTGGCATTTAATTTTTTTCATTTCATCAGAAGCATAATTTCAATTTAATTAAAAGTTTTTAACTACCTAAAGTTTACATTTTTTTTTTAAATCAACAAATTTAAGTTTCGGTGCAAATGGATTTCTGAAGAGTATAAACATATCGATCAGTAAACTCGAATG
>OX387247.1:1548180-1553180 GCA_947562095.1 Branchellion lobata | reverse complement strand
TGTGCTCCGCTGCCTCCGCGTTGGTGAGGTTCTCTTGCTTCTTCCACTTGGTTCTCCTGTTCTGGAACCAGATTTTAACCTGGAGTTGAAAAACTGCTTTGTTGAAAACTGCCTCAAACACATGTTTTACTTTTTGTATATTGGTTTTAATGTTTTGTTGAATTCGAAGTGAAACAAATGACCAACTTTGTAATTCCTCAATCATGTACATTAGCTTACGAATTCGGAACAAACTTCTTGAGTTGAAGACAAATTTGTTTCAAATAGCAGTGAAATTACCATACAAACCGGTACGTTTGGATTGAATCTAATTAGAACCAATTTTGGATTTGGTTTTCCGAGAGTTATGGGTAAAATGTTAATAAGTTACTTCTCTTATGAAATACCCAGTTGAACGCAAAAAAGTCATATTTAAATGTAGCAACCATCATTTATTATATATAAACCCATATTTTATATTCCGACATGTAATAATGAAAGCAGCAGCGATATTAATAAAGGTTCAAACTAAGGGACGCTAGGTGCAACTGTTGGGAGCAGGAGATGGATGGAGAGACTGGCCTACAAGTTAAAACCGCTTAGTATTAGCATAACTTTCGAATTTGTTCCATTAATTACCCCTCAAAACAATTCTTTGGGAGTTTGTTTCAAAATTCGATTAATCTTTCGAATCCACTTATATCGATCTATCAATGAAAAATTTATCTAATTTGGCTTCGTCATAACAGTCTAAAATATGCTGGTTGAATTTTTTTTTCGTTAGTCTGCGTAGTTTAAAATGACTGTTATATACTCAATGGATCCTATTCTCAGACTTTCACTTTTGTTTTATTGCGGCGTTCATAGCAACTTTAAGTTTTCTCATTCCATAAATAATTTTACAATGCTGAAGTTTGCGAGTATTCTCCAAATAAACTTCCCGCCGAAATAAATTTGTTTTTGACCCCGTCTGAAAATAGATATGTTATGTCATGAAGCATCAATAACTCTTTACTTGGTGGCACTTAATAAAACGTCAGTTGGAGCTCTCTGGATTGCCTTTTCAATTTACCACGCGGCCATTAAACAAAGTTATAATTTTTCAATTCGATTTGCAACTTTTGATAACAAGCCATTCAAATTATTCTTCGGAGCATTGGTGTTATAAGAAGGTAGTATTGGCTCAAAGTATTTTGGGCAGGTGTTCTATACCTCTTTGGCGACTTGTCTAGTTACTAGAATGAAATGTACTTGAAAATTCGATTAAAATGCTAATGCATTCTATATATATGGACCCATCCTAAACTGTCTCTTGCCTGTTCGGACATCCAATTGATTGTATGCATTATGAAATATCGTTTTACAAAACAATCGAATAAGTTCCAGGTTGAACGTTCCTTGCTAATTGTTAAGCCAACTACACAAGCGGTATAAGCTCATCTTTTGGCAAAATGTTTTATTTTTTCGTGAAATGAACTCATCCAAGACTGGTACAAATAAGTTACAAGATATTATTTTCAATTTCAATATTATTTTCTTTCTTTCATTTTTTTGTTTTGTTCATCAAACTACAGCCAGTTTTCCTCCTCTTAATTCATGCAGTGTTTGTCGAACGAAAGCTGCTCACAAAAATGATGCGATAATATCTTTGCTGGGAATAATTATTTAAAAATGCAAATGGCATGAGTTCATGCTTTTATAATGTATTGACTTTTTCTGTAATATAATTTAAAAATTCATAAAGCAATGACGTTTACTCTGGATCATTTTCCATTTAGCCCTGCAGCTCGGACTAATCTACCTAGCAACTTCAAAGCCATTTATCATCGAGCGAACGTTGAAATGTTTCCACCATGTGCTCCTCGCCATGGACATTACACACACCGGCAGTTATGCCAGCTTAAAGTGTGAATGAGGTAGCAAGTGCTTGATACAACACCCCCCCTCTCACCTGTGTCTCTGTTACGTTCAGGAGAGTGGCCATCTTAGCTCGTTCGTTCAGCGACAGGTACTTTTTCACCTCGAACTGCTTCTCCAACTCGAAGATCTGGCGTCCCGTGAAAGTGGTCCTGGCCTTCTTCTTCTTCTCCGACGCAGACGCGGTGCTGTCGTCGTTGGGCGAACACACCTTCGAGGGCGGTGTGTAGTCGCTTGGCTTGTTGCCTTCATGAACTGTTCAATGAATTAATTATGAGTTTGTAGCGGTTAAGAATTGCCCTCAGCTTCATATAGGCCTCATTGATAGAATACACCATATTATTAATAGAAGTAAACATTTTAACGTTATAAAAATTAATTATAACTAAGAAGAGTTTTAGTAAAAACATGAGAAAAACATAACGATGAGATTAATTTCAAAGAGGTTTGATCAACTGCGAAGGAGCAGTTGATCTTCCTCTTCCACTTGTCAACTCTTTAGCTCCTCAAAGTTGTGAAAATACCCGTTTTAAAGCCGTTAAAACAACTCTGCACTCCTTGCCTTTCTATTGCAACCAGAACACTTTTTATCACCTATTAACCTCCTATCTTTTTAGTGGATACAAATATGTTGTTTACCCTACTAAGCCACCCCAGCCTCGAACGTACAGTTGGTTGCAAGTACTATTCTACGCAACAAAGTTCGCGCGAATTTTTTAAAATTTATTAAAATAATTATGAAAATTCCACCATTTACAAAACCTCTACGTCCATGACGCATTCATCAAAATTTACTTTTTTCCTTCAAGTGGACTGTGAGCGACATGAAAAAGAGGAAGGTGAGAGGAATGTTATGACTTCATCGCTTGATAAAATCTCTTATAATTGGTTAATAAATAAAGTAGAAAATAGTATCAGGTTTGTTGAAAAGGTTGTATTTAGTGCATGGAAATTATGCTGAAGATGATGACGACGACGACGATGATGATGATGATGATGATGATGATGATGATGATGATGATGATGATGATGATGATGATGATGATGATGATGATGATGATGATGATGATGATGATGATGATGATGATGATGATGATGATGATGATGATGATGATGATGATGATGATGATGATGATGATGATGATGATGATGATGATGATGATGATGATGATGATGATGATGATGATGATGATGATGATGATGATGATGATGATGAGGATGATGATGATGATGATGATGATGATGAGGATGATGATGATGATGATGACGATGATGATGATGATGATGATGATGATGATGATGATGATGATGATGATGATGAGGATGATGATGATGATGGAGAGATTGTGGTGGTAGTGGTGTGGTCATGGTGGTTATGATGAGATTGAGGGGTTAATGATAACGACAACGATGATGATAAAATTATAGGGATGCTTGAGAGTATTCTTAAATAAATGAAATTTCTAACGGTAGTCAAGTTGGTTGGTCTGAGCCACAGGACTCAACTTGTTGTTGCTGCCGCTGTTGTTGCTGTTGTAGAGCAAGTTGGAACTGCTTTCGCTGTTGCTGTTGCTGTTGTTGGTGTGGTTGTTGTACGAAATGAAATTGTTGTGGTCTTCGCTGATGTTGTTGGAACTTGCAGCTTTGGCTTCGTTCATGTACAAATTGAGACGATGGTGGGACTCATGAAAGGGCGAGAAGAATGGGTGATAAGGATGGTGGCGATGGTTGGGATGAAGAAGAAGATGAGGATGGTGGTGATGATGATTGCGGGAAGGAGAGTTGAGCTGATGACAGCTGTCTTGCTGATTGCCTGAAGTCAATTGAAGGGACTGTTAGGCAATTTTGAAATTTAATTTTCTTCATCGATAACACGGCTAGCTATTTTTATTTTAGCTTTTTTTGTTTTTATACATTTTATTTTGATATTCTTCTAAAGAAAATTTCTATATCAAACCACAGAAATATTTCGAAAACCATCTAACAAAATTCGCCTATTTTCCTTTCAAAACTTCTTGCATCTTGTGCAATGGCCAGTCGGCCAATCACTCGGGTGCTCTTTGAGATCCAATAAAGCACACCAGCGTGATTACTCAATGAGAGTTTACAGGAGTCGTTTGTGGGTTAATGAGGAAGCAGCATTGGAAAGAGGAATGGTAGGCGGGATTGTGTTTTGTTGGCGCCTAACAAGCATGAAACGTCGTTATCTTCAAGCAAACGAGCCTTTCTGTGAGTCGATCTGCGAATGAAAGATATTTCTTAAGGCATCACAATCCACTTTTGCTTCTCACGACCTCTCCAATTATTGCCTCCTAAGATGCTATTTATTGTCTGGGCCGTAATAAAATAAAATTTGCTCAAACTTCAAAACAACGCATCAAGCGTCTAATTAGATCTCGCACTGTTGCTCATTCACACGTTCCAGTATCATCATCTTCTTTTTCTTCATCCTCTCTTTTTTCTTTTCCTCATCACCATCCCCCCCCCCCACTTTTTTAAGAGGTTTTTTTGCGGAAATTAAAGCATTTGAAAGTTTTACTCTAAGTTGATCGTTTAAAATTCAGAGATTATTAAGTTTACTAGGGCCCACAAATTGATTTTATTGGCAATTTGGTTCTCCCCAAAGCATACTCTCTTCTCAGCGTAGTTCAACAAACAAGATATTTGCCCAAAACTAGGACCGAATACTGCAAGCTTTTGATAAGCTTAAGATAGTGAAACGAGTGCTTTATTCGACGTGGGAGTAGCCGCAAAGTGACATTTTGAGAAGGGTTCCAAGTCTTTCCAGATGGTCATAAAGTCAGGTGTGGCAGGCAAACACACTCTTCGTACATCAGCTGCCTTTCCAGCCGATCATTTCACTCCACAATTGCTTTCAAACGTCTAAATACTATTAATAACGAAGCGTTACTGTATCGTTTATTTCCATTGTTTAATGACCTTTTTATTGTGAGCGTTGGAAGTATTAAAAGCTATCTGTTCATGTGTATTCAACTGTACGCTAGGTTGTCTTTGTGACTATTTGTGAGTTCCTTTGTTGCTATCTTTGCTTTTTTTAATGTTAGTGCAAAAAGGTTCGAAAGTTATACACAGAACTTTTTGTT
>OX387247.1:1513735-1543735 GCA_947562095.1 Branchellion lobata | reverse complement strand
TCATCATCATCATCATCATCATCATCATCATCATCATCATCATCATCATCACATCATCATCATCATCATCATCATCATCATCATCATCATCATCATCATCATCATCATCATCTCATCATCATCATCATTCATCATCATCATCATCATCATCATCATCATCATCATCATCATCATCATCATCATCATCATCATCATCATCATCATCATCATCATCATCATCATCATCATCATCATCATCATCATCATCATCATCATCATCATCATCATCATCTCATCATCATCATCATCATCATCATCATCATCATCATCATCATCATCATCATCATCATCATCATCATCATCATCATCATCATCATCACATCATCATCATCATCATCATCATCATCATCATCATCATCATCATCATCATCATCATCATCATCATCATCATCATCATCATCATCATCATCATCATCATCATCATCATCATCATCATCATCATCATCATCATCATCATCATCATCATCATCATCATCATCATCATCATCATCATCATCATCATCATCATCTCATCATCATCATCATCATCATCATCATCATCATCATCATCATCATCATCATCATCATCATCATCATCATCATCATCATCATCATCAGTCATCATCATCATCATCATCATCATCATCATCATCATCATCATCATCATCATCATCATCATCATCATCATCATCATCATCATCATCATCATCATCATCATCATCATCATCATCATCATCATCATCATCATCATCATCATCATCATCATCATCATCATCATCATCATCATCATCATCATCATCATCATCATCATCATCATCATCATCATCATCATCATCATCATCATCATCATCATCATCATCATCATCATCATCATCATCATCATCATCATCATCATCATCATCATCATCATCATCATCATCATCATCATCATCATCATCATCATCATCATCATCATCATCATCATCATCATCATCATCATCATCATCATCATCATCATCATCATCATCATCATCATCATCATCATCATCTTCATCATCATCATCATCATCATCATCATCATCATCATCATCATCATCATCATCATCATCATCATCATCATCATCATCATCATCATCATCATCATCATCATCATCATCATCATCATCATCATCATCATCATCATCATCATCACATCATCATCATCATCATCATCATCATCATCATCATCATCATCATCATCATCATCATCATCATCATCATCATCATCATCATCATCATCATCATCATCAGTCATCACATCATCATCATCATCATCATCATCATCATCATCATCATCATCATCATCATCATCATCATCATCATCATCATCATCATCATCATCATCATCATCATCATCATCATCATCATCATCATCATCATCATCATCATCATCATCATCATCATCATCATCATCATCATCATCATCATCATCATCATCATCATCATCATCATCATCATCATCATCATCATCATCATCATCATCATCATCATCATCATCATCATCATCATCATCATCATCATCATCATCATCATCATCATCATCATCATCATCATCATCATCATCATCATCATCATCATCATCATCATCATCATCATCATCATCATCATCATCATCATCATCATCATCATCATCATCATCATCATCATCATCATCATCATCATCATCATCATCATCATCATCATCATCATCATCATCATCATCATCATCATCATCATCATCATCATCATCATCATCATCATCATCATCATCATCATCATCATCATCATCATCATCATCATCATCATCATCATCATCATCATCATCATCATCATCATCATCATCATCATCATCATCATCATCATCATCATCATCATCATCATCATCATCATCATCATCATCATCATCATCATCATCATCATCATCATCATCATCATCATCATCATCATCATCATCATCATCATCATCATCATCATCATCATCATCATCATCATCATCATCATCATCATCATCATCATCATCATCATCATCATCATCATCATCATCATCATCATCATCATCATCATCATCATCATCATCATCATCATCATCATCATCATCATCATCATCATCATCATCATCATCATCATCATCATCATCATCATCATCATCATCATCATCATCATCATCATCATCATCATCATCATCATCATCATCATCATCATCATCATCATCATCATCATCATCATCATCATCATCATCATCATCATCATCATCATCATCATCATCATCATCATCATCATCATCATCATCATCATCATCATCATCATCATCATCATCATCATCATCATCATCATCATCATCATCATCATCATCATCATCATCATCATCATCATCATCATCATCATCATCATCATCATCATCATCATCATCATCATCATCATCATCATCATCATCATCATCATCATCATCATCATCATCATCATCATCATCATCATCATCATCATCATCATCATCATCATCATCATCATCATCATCATCATCATCATCATCATCATCATCATCATCATCATCATCATCATCATCATCATCATCATCATCATCATCATCATCATCATCATCATCATCATCATCATCATCATCATCATCATCATCATCATCATCATCATCATCATCATCATCATCATCATCATCATCATCATCATCATCATCATCATCATCATCATCATCATCATCATCATCATCATCATCATCATCATCATCATCATCATCATCATCATCATCATCATCATCATCATCATCATCATCATCATCATCATCATCATCATCATCATCATCATCATCATCATCATCATCATCATCATCATCATCATCATCATCATCATCATCATCATCATCATCATCATCATCATCATCATCATCATCATCATCATCATCATCATCATCATCATCATCATCATCATCATCATCATCATCATCATCATCATCATCATCATCATCATCATCATCATCATCATCATCATCATCATCATCATCATCATCATCATCATCATCATCATCATCATCATCATCATCATCATCATCATCATCATCATCATCATCATCATCATCATCATCATCATCATCATCATCATCATCATCATCATCATCATCATCATCATCATCATCATCATCATCATCATCATCATCATCATCATCATCATCATCATCATCATCATCATCATCATCATCATCATCATCATCATCATCATCATCATCATCATCATCATCATCATCATCATCATCATCATCATCATCATCATCATCATCATCATCATCATCATCATCATCATCATCATCATCATCATCATCATCATCATCATCATCATCATCATCATCATCATCATCATCATCATCATCATCATCATCATCATCATCATCATCATCATCATCATCATCATCATCATCATCATCATCATCATCATCATCATCATCATCATCATCATCATCATCATCATCATCATCATCATCATCATCATCATCATCATCATCATCATCATCATCATCATCATCATCATCATCATCATCATCATCATCATCATCATCATCATCATCATCATCATCATCATCATCATCATCATCATCATCATCATCATCATCATCATCATCATCATCATCATCATCATCATCATCATCATCATCATCATCATCATCATCATCATCATCATCATCATCATCATCATCATCATCATCATCATCATCATCATCATCATCATCATCATCATCATCATCATCATCATCATCATCATCATCATCATCATCATCATCATCATCATCATCATCATCATCATCATCATCATCATCATCATCATCATCATCATCATCATCATCATCATCATCATCATCATCATCATCATCATCATCATCATCATCATCATCATCATCATCATCATCATCATCATCATCATCATCATCATCATCATCATCATCATCATCATCATCATCATCATCATCATCATCATCATCATCATCATCATCATCATCATCATCATCATCATCATCATCATCATCATCATCATCATCATCATCATCATCATCATCATCATCATCATCATCATCATCATCATCATCATCATCATCATCATCATCATCATCATCATCATCATCATCATCATCATCATCATCATCATCATCATCATCATCATCATCATCATCATCATCATCATCATCATCATCATCATCATCATCATCATCATCATCATCATCATCATCATCATCATCATCATCATCATCATCATCATCATCATCATCATCATCATCATCATCATCATCATCATCATCATCATCATCATCATCATCATCATCATCATCATCATCATCATCATCATCATCATCATCATCATCATCATCATCATCATCATCATCATCATCATCATCATCATCATCATCATCATCATCATCATCATCATCATCATCATCATCATCATCATCATCATCATCATCATCATCATCATCATCATCATCATCATCATCATCATCATCATCATCATCATCATCATCATCATCATCATCATCATCATCATCATCATCATCATCATCATCATCATCATCATCATCATCATCATCATCATCATCATCATCATCATCATCATCATCATCATCATCATCATCATCATCATCATCATCATCATCATCATCATCATCATCATCATCATCATCATCATCATCATCATCATCATCATCATCATCATCATCATCATCATCATCATCATCATCATCATCATCATCATCATCATCATCATCATCATCATCATCATCATCATCATCATCATCATCATCATCATCATCATCATCATCATCATCATCATCATCATCATCATCATCATCATCATCATCATCATCATCATCATCATCATCATCATCATCATCATCATCATCATCATCATCATCATCATCATCATCATCATCATCATCATCATCATCATCATCATCATCATCATCATCATCATCATCATCATCATCATCATCATCATCATCATCATCATCATCATCATCATCATCATCATCATCATCATCATCATCATCATCATCATCATCATCATCATCATCATCATCATCATCATCATCATCATCATCATCATCATCATCATCATCATCATCATCATCATCATCATCATCATCATCATCATCATCATCATCATCATCATCATCATCATCATCATCATCATCATCATCATCATCATCATCATCATCATCATCATCATCATCATCATCATCATCATCATCATCATCATCATCATCATCATCATCATCATCATCATCATCATCATCATCATCATCATCATCATCATCATCATCATCATCATCATCATCATCATCATCATCATCATCATCATCATCATCATCATCATCATCATCATCATCATCATCATCATCATCATCATCATCATCATCATCATCATCATCATCATCATCATCATCATCATCATCATCATCATCATCATCATCATCATCATCATCATCATCATCATCATCATCATCATCATCATCATCATCATCATCATCATCATCATCATCATCATCATCATCATCATCATCATCATCATCATCATCATCATCATCATCATCATCATCATCATCATCATCATCATCATCATCATCATCATCATCATCATCATCATCATCATCATCATCATCATCATCATCATCATCATCATCATCATCATCATCATCATCATCATCATCATCATCATCATCATCATCATCATCATCATCATCATCATCATCATCATCATCATCATCATCATCATCATCATCATCATCATCATCATCATCATCATCATCATCATCATCATCATCATCATCATCATCATCATCATCATCATCATCATCATCATCATCATCATCATCATCATCATCATCATCATCATCATCATCATCATCATCATCATCATCATCATCATCATCATCATCATCATCATCATCATCATCATCATCATCATCATCATCATCATCATCATCATCATCATCATCATCATCATCATCATCATCATCATCATCATCATCATCATCATCATCATCATCATCATCATCATCATCATCATCATCATCATCATCATCATCATCATCATCATCATCATCATCATCATCATCATCATCATCATCATCATCATCATCATCATCATCATCATCATCATCATCATCATCATCATCATCATCATCATCATCATCATCATCATCATCATCATCATCATCATCATCATCATCATCATCATCATCATCATCATCATCATCATCATCATCATCATCATCATCATCATCATCATCATCATCATCATCATCATCATCATCATCATCATCATCATCATCATCATCATCATCATCATCATCATCATCATCATCATCATCATCATCATCATCATCATCATCATCATCATCATCATCATCATCATCATCATCATCATCATCATCATCATCATCATCATCATCATCATCATCATCATCATCATCATCATCATCATCATCATCATCATCATCATCATCATCATCATCATCATCATCATCATCATCATCATCATCATCATCATCATCATCATCATCATCATCATCATCATCATCATCATCATCATCATCATCATCATCATCATCATCATCATCATCATCATCATCATCATCATCATCATCATCATCATCATCATCATCATCATCATCATCATCATCATCATCATCATCATCATCATCATCATCATCATCATCATCATCATCATCATCATCATCATCATCATCATCATCATCATCATCATCATCATCATCATCATCATCATCATCATCATCATCATCATCATCATCATCATCATCATCATCATCATCATCATCATCATCATCATCATCATCATCATCATCATCATCATCATCATCATCATCATCATCATCATCATCATCATCATCATCATCATCATCATCATCATCATCATCATCATCATCATCATCATCATCATCATCATCATCATCATCATCATCATCATCATCATCATCATCATCATCATCATCATCATCATCATCATCATCATCATCATCATCATCATCATCATCATCATCATCATCATCATCATCATCATCATCATCATCATCATCATCATCATCATCATCATCATCATCATCATCATCATCATCATCATCATCATCATCATCATCATCATCATCATCATCATCATCATCATCATCATCATCATCATCATCATCATCATCATCATCATCATCATCATCATCATCATCATCATCATCATCATCATCATCATCATCATCATCATCATCATCATCATCATCATCATCATCATCATCATCATCATCATCATCATCATCATCATCATCATCATCATCATCATCATCATCATCATCATCATCATCATCATCATCATCATCATCATCATCATCATCATCATCATCATCATCATCATCATCATCATCATCATCATCATCATCATCATCATCATCATCATCATCATCATCATCATCATCATCATCATCATCATCATCATCATCATCATCATCATCATCATCATCATCATCATCATCATCATCATCATCATCATCATCATCATCATCATCATCATCATCATCATCATCATCATCATCATCATCATCATCATCATCATCATCATCATCATCATCATCATCATCATCATCATCATCATCATCATCATCATCATCATCATCATCATCATCATCATCATCATCATCATCATCATCATCATCATCATCATCATCATCATCATCATCATCATCATCATCATCATCATCATCATCATCATCATCATCATCATCATCATCATCATCATCATCATCATCATCATCATCATCATCATCATCATCATCATCATCATCATCATCATCATCATCATCATCATCATCATCATCATCATCATCATCATCATCATCATCATCATCATCATCATCATCATCATCATCATCATCATCATCATCATCATCATCATCATCATCATCATCATCATCATCATCATCATCATCATCATCATCATCATCATCATCATCATCATCATCATCATCATCATCATCATCATCATCATCATCATCATCATCATCATCATCATCATCATCATCATCATCATCATCATCATCATCATCATCATCATCATCATCATCATCATCATCATCATCATCATCATCATCATCATCATCATCATCATCATCATCATCATCATCATCATCATCATCATCATCATCATCATCATCATCATCATCATCATCATCATCATCATCATCATCATCATCATCATCATCATCATCATCATCATCATCATCATCATCATCATCATCATCATCATCATCATCATCATCATCATCATCATCATCATCATCATCATCATCATCATCATCATCATCATCATCATCATCATCATCATCATCATCATCATCATCATCATCATCATCATCATCATCATCATCATCATCATCATCATCATCATCATCATCATCATCATCATCATCATCATCATCATCATCATCATCATCATCATCATCATCATCATCATCATCATCATCATCATCATCATCATCATCATCATCATCATCATCATCATCATCATCATCATCATCATCATCATCATCATCATCATCATCATCATCATCATCATCATCATCATCATCATCATCATCATCATCATCATCATCATCATCATCATCATCATCATCATCATCATCATCATCATCATCATCATCATCATCATCATCATCATCATCATCATCATCATCATCATCATCATCATCATCATCATCATCATCATCATCATCATCATCATCATCATCATCATCATCATCATCATCATCATCATCATCATCATCATCATCATCATCATCATCATCATCATCATCATCATCATCATCATCATCATCATCATCATCATCATCATCATCATCATCATCATCATCATCATCATCATCATCATCATCATCATCATCATCATCATCATCATCATCATCATCATCATCATCATCATCATCATCATCATCATCATCA
The DNA here is from genome assembly GCA_947562095.1 of Branchellion lobata. Classification (NCBI taxonomy): domain Eukaryota; kingdom Metazoa; phylum Annelida; class Clitellata; order Hirudinida; family Piscicolidae; genus Branchellion; species Branchellion lobata. Next base: position 1,534,727 of record OX387247.1, on the reverse strand, counting down.
TCATCATCATCATCATCATCATCATCATCATCATCATCATCATCATCATCATCATCATCATCATCATCATCATCATCATCATCATCATCATCATCATCATCATCATCATCATCATCATCATCATCATCATCATCATCATCATCATCATCATCATCATCATCATCATCATCATCATCATCATCATCATCATCATCATCATCATCATCATCATCATCATCATCATCATCATCATCATCATCATCATCATCATCATCATCATCATCATCATCATCATCATCATCATCATCATCATCATCATCATCATCATCATCATCATCATCATCATCATCATCATCATCATCATCATCATCATCATCATCATCATCATCATCATCATCATCATCATCATCATCATCATCATCATCATCATCATCATCATCATCATCATCATCATCATCATCATCATCATCATCATCATCATCATCATCATCATCATCATCATCATCATCATCATCATCATCATCATCATCATCATCATCATCATCATCATCATCATCATCATCATCATCATCATCATCATCATCATCATCATCATCATCATCATCATCATCATCATCATCATCATCATCATCATCATCATCATCATCATCATCATCATCATCATCATCATCATCATCATCATCATCATCATCATCATCATCATCATCATCATCATCATCATCATCATCATCATCATCATCATCATCATCATCATCATCATCATCATCATCATCATCATCATCATCATCATCATCATCATCATCATCATCATCATCATCATCATCATCATCATCATCATCATCATCATCATCATCATCATCATCATCATCATCATCATCATCATCATCATCATCATCATCATCATCATCATCATCATCATCATCATCATCATCATCATCATCATCATCATCATCATCATCATCATCATCATCATCATCATCATCATCATCATCATCATCATCATCATCATCATCATCATCATCATCATCATCATCATCATCATCATCATCATCATCATCATCATCATCATCATCATCATCATCATCATCATCATCATCATCATCATCATCATCATCATCATCATCATCATCATCATCATCATCATCATCATCATCATCATCATCATCATCATCATCATCATCATCATCATCATCATCATCATCATCATCATCATCATCATCATCATCATCATCATCATCATCATCATCATCATCATCATCATCATCATCATCATCATCATCATCATCATCATCATCATCATCATCATCATCATCATCATCATCATCATCATCATCATCATCATCATCATCATCATCATCATCATCATCATCATCATCATCATCATCATCATCATCATCATCATCATCATCATCATCATCATCATCATCATCATCATCATCATCATCATCATCATCATCATCATCATCATCATCATCATCATCATCATCATCATCATCATCATCATCATCATCATCATCATCATCATCATCATCATCATCATCATCATCATCATCATCATCATCATCATCATCATCATCATCATCATCATCATCATCATCATCATCATCATCATCATCATCATCATCATCATCATCATCATCATCATCATCATCATCATCATCATCATCATCATCATCATCATCATCATCATCATCATCATCATCATCATCATCATCATCATCATCATCATCATCATCATCATCATCATCATCATCATCATCATCATCATCATCATCATCATCATCATCATCATCATCATCATCATCATCATCATCATCATCATCATCATCATCATCATCATCATCATCATCATCATCATCATCATCATCATCATCATCATCATCATCATCATCATCATCATCATCATCATCATCATCATCATCATCATCATCATCATCATCATCATCATCATCATCATCATCATCATCATCATCATCATCATCATCATCATCATCATCATCATCATCATCATCATCATCATCATCATCATCATCATCATCATCATCATCATCATCATCATCATCATCATCATCATCATCATCATCATCATCATCATCATCATCATCATCATCATCATCATCATCATCATCATCATCATCATCATCATCATCATCATCATCATCATCATCATCATCATCATCATCATCATCATCATCATCATCATCATCATCATCATCATCATCATCATCATCATCATCATCATCATCATCATCATCATCATCATCATCATCATCATCATCATCATCATCATCATCATCATCATCATCATCATCATCATCATCATCATCATCATCATCATCATCATCATCATCATCATCATCATCATCATCATCATCATCATCATCATCATCATCATCATCATCATCATCATCATCATCATCATCATCATCATCATCATCATCATCATCATCATCATCATCATCATCATCATCATCATCATCATCATCATCATCATCATCATCATCATCATCATCATCATCATCATCATCATCATCATCATCATCATCATCATCATCATCATCATCATCATCATCATCATCATCATCATCATCATCATCATCATCATCATCATCATCATCATCATCATCATCATCATCATCATCATCATCATCATCATCATCATCATCATCATCATCATCATCATCATCATCATCATCATCATCATCATCATCATCATCATCATCATCATCATCATCATCATCATCATCATCATCATCATCATCATCATCATCATCATCATCATCATCATCATCATCATCATCATCATCATCATCATCATCATCATCATCATCATCATCATCATCATCATCATCATCATCATCATCATCATCATCATCATCATCATCATCATCATCATCATCATCATCATCATCATCATCATCATCATCATCATCATCATCATCATCATCATCATCATCATCATCATCATCATCATCATCATCATCATCATCATCATCATCATCATCATCATCATCATCATCATCATCATCATCATCATCATCATCATCATCATCATCATCATCATCATCATCATCATCATCATCATCATCATCATCATCATCATCATCATCATCATCATCATCATCATCATCATCATCATCATCATCATCATCATCATCATCATCATCATCATCATCATCATCATCATCATCATCATCATCATCATCATCATCATCATCATCATCATCATCATCATCATCATCATCATCATCATCATCATCATCATCATCATCATCATCATCATCATCATCATCATCATCATCATCATCATCATCATCATCATCATCATCATCATCATCATCATCATCATCATCATCATCATCATCATCATCATCATCATCATCATCATCATCATCATCATCATCATCATCATCATCATCATCATCATCATCATCATCATCATCATCATCATCATCATCATCATCATCATCATCATCATCATCATCATCATCATCATCATCATCATCATCATCATCATCATCATCATCATCATCATCATCATCATCATCATCATCATCATCATCATCATCATCATCATCATCATCATCATCATCATCATCATCATCATCATCATCATCATCATCATCATCATCATCATCATCATCATCATCATCATCATCATCATCATCATCATCATCATCATCATCATCATCATCATCATCATCATCATCATCATCATCATCATCATCATCATCATCATCATCATCATCATCATCATCATCATCATCATCATCATCATCATCATCATCATCATCATCATCATCATCATCATCATCATCATCATCATCATCATCATCATCATCATCATCATCATCATCATCATCATCATCATCATCATCATCATCATCATCATCATCATCATCATCATCATCATCATCATCATCATCATCATCATCATCATCATCATCATCATCATCATCATCATCATCATCATCATCATCATCATCATCATCATCATCATCATCATCATCATCATCATCATCATCATCATCATCATCATCATCATCATCATCATCATCATCATCATCATCATCATCATCATCATCATCATCATCATCATCATCATCATCATCATCATCATCATCATCATCATCATCATCATCATCATCATCATCATCATCATCATCATCATCATCATCATCATCATCATCATCATCATCATCATCATCATCATCATCATCATCATCATCATCATCATCATCATCATCATCATCATCATCATCATCATCATCATCATCATCATCATCATCATCATCATCATCATCATCATCATCATCATCATCATCATCATCATCATCATCATCATCATCATCATCATCATCATCATCATCATCATCATCATCATCATCATCATCATCATCATCATCATCATCATCATCATCATCATCATCATCATCATCATCATCATCATCATCATCATCATCATCATCATCATCATCATCATCATCATCATCATCATCATCATCATCATCATCATCATCATCATCATCATCATCATCATCATCATCATCATCATCATCATCATCATCATCATCATCATCATCATCATCATCATCATCATCATCATCATCATCATCATCATCATCATCATCATCATCATCATCATCATCATCATCATCATCATCATCATCATCATCATCATCATCATCATCATCATCATCATCATCATCATCATCATCATCATCATCATCATCATCATCATCATCATCATCATCATCATCATCATCATCATCATCATCATCATCATCATCATCATCATCATCATCATCATCATCATCATCATCATCATCATCATCATCATCATCATCATCATCATCATCATCATCATCATCATCATCATCATCATCATCATCATCATCATCATCATCATCATCATCATCATCATCATCATCATCATCATCATCATCATCATCATCATCATCATCATCATCATCATCATCATCATCATCATCATCATCATCATCATCATCATCATCATCATCATCATCATCATCATCATCATCATCATCATCATCATCATCATCATCATCATCATCATCATCATCATCATCATCATCATCATCATCATCATCATCATCATCATCATCATCATCATCATCATCATCATCATCATCATCATCATCATCATCATCATCATCATCATCATCATCATCATCATCATCATCATCATCATCATCATCATCATCATCATCATCATCATCATCATCATCATCATCATCATCATCATCATCATCATCATCATCATCATCATCATCATCATCATCATCATCATCATCATCATCATCATCATCATCATCATCATCATCATCATCATCATCATCATCATCATCATCATCATCATCATCATCATCATCATCATCATCATCATCATCATCATCATCATCATCATCATCATCATCATCATCATCATCATCATCATCATCATCATCATCATCATCATCATCATCATCATCATCATCATCATCATCATCATCATCATCATCATCATCATCATCATCATCATCATCATCATCATCATCATCATCATCATCATCATCATCATCATCATCATCATCATCATCATCATCATCATCATCATCATCATCATCATCATCATCATCATCATCATCATCATCATCATCATCATCATCATCATCATCATCATCATCATCATCATCATCATCATCATCATCATCATCATCATCATCATCATCATCATCATCATCATCATCATCATCATCATCATCATCATCATCATCATCATCATCATCATCATCATCATCATCATCATCATCATCATCATCATCATCATCATCATCATCATCATCATCATCATCATCATCATCATCATCATCATCATCATCATCATCATCATCATCATCATCATCATCATCATCATCATCATCATCATCATCATCATCATCATCATCATCATCATCATCATCATCATCATCATCATCATCATCATCATCATCATCATCATCATCATCATCATCATCATCATCATCATCATCATCATCATCATCATCATCATCATCATCATCATCATCATCATCATCATCATCATCATCATCATCATCATCATCATCATCATCATCATCATCATCATCATCATCATCATCATCATCATCATCATCATCATCATCATCATCATCATCATCATCATCATCATCATCATCATCATCATCATCATCATCATCATCATCATCATCATCATCATCATCATCATCATCATCATCATCATCATCATCATCATCATCATCATCATCATCATCATCATCATCATCATCATCATCATCATCATCATCATCATCATCATCATCATCATCATCATCATCATCATCATCATCATCATCATCATCATCATCATCATCATCATCATCATCATCATCATCATCATCATCATCATCATCATCATCATCATCATCATCATCATCATCATCATCATCATCATCATCATCATCATCATCATCATCATCATCATCATCATCATCATCATCATCATCATCATCATCATCATCATCATCATCATCATCATCATCATCATCATCATCATCATCATCATCATCATCATCATCATCATCATCATCATCATCATCATCATCATCATCATCATCATCATCATCATCATCATCATCATCATCATCATCATCATCATCATCATCATCATCATCATCATCATCATCATCATCATCATCATCATCATCATCATCATCATCATCATCATCATCATCATCATCATCATCATCATCATCATCATCATCATCATCATCATCATCATCATCATCATCATCATCATCATCATCATCATCATCATCATCATCATCATCATCATCATCATCATCATCATCATCATCATCATCATCATCATCATCATCATCATCATCATCATCATCATCATCATCATCATCATCATCATCATCATCATCATCATCATCATCATCATCATCATCATCATCATCATCATCATCATCATCATCATCATCATCATCATCATCATCATCATCATCATCATCATCATCATCATCATCATCATCATCATCATCATCATCATCATCATCATCATCATCATCATCATCATCATCATCATCATCATCATCATCATCATCATCATCATCATCATCATCATCATCATCATCATCATCATCATCATCATCATCATCATCATCATCATCATCATCATCATCATCATCATCATCATCATCATCATCATCATCATCATCATCATCATCATCATCATCATCATCAGGATCGATATCTTTTTTAATCATTTTTATTATTATTTCTATTGTTTCTTTCTCTCCATACCACTTTGACGTCACACATATTAATAACGCTGTGACAAGCGTGAAGGCAATGCAAGGTTAATGTGTTATTTATTGTTACTCGTTAAACCTACTGACTTGTGTATATATGTGATTTCGATGTTTGCATATGTGTTTTTTGTATGTTTGTGATACTATGGTTTCATATGCCTCTCTTTGTTACACGGCTGGTGTTTTGTCTTCTCGTGGTTCTTTATGCAGTTGTGTGTCTTTAATACTCCTATACCTCGTAATCTTTGTACATTTTGGTTTTCATCAGCCTGTGTTCCTGCTTTTTTTGCGTATTTCAATATTTTGATTAAAAACAAATTGAGTTTATTCAAAAATGGAAAGCATCTGGTTGAAAATAAATAACGTCTTTATGGTGTCACTTAAGGAAAATTCATTTCTTAAACTTTTAAAAGCAAAAAAGAAACTCTGGATATAAGGGCAGGGTGCTACGGAGTGGATGTATTGACTGGATTAAGTAAAATGGCCCACAATAAATCAAGCGAAATTCATACTTTGATTCTAATAGAGATTTATGCGGACTTGCTATGAACTCTTCTATGGCCTCCATCGAAGTAATTTGTAAAGAATTTTTCACTTTCACTCCAAAAAATATTTTTTATTTAATTTTGTCTCCCAGTTAGTCACTTAAAATTTATTTCGCTAATTAATCGGTTTAATAACGCTATTAATTATTCATACGCCTATATTAGCCTAATCAGACGACTATTATTTTGCTATTTCTGTCAACTCCTAATTTCTGGAGAAATTTAAAAAAAGTCAAATGGACTCTGAGCAAGGGGGGGCTACAACGACTAAGAAGTTGATAGATGACGGCAGGATGACATACACTTTATAAATCTGGAAGATGAACGGAAACCAACAAAACTTGCAAGCTTATAATGGCCAATATGAAGATTCCAGCTTCTACATCCTTCAACCACCCTAGCCCAAACCTGATTAGATGTTTGAACTGACGTTCTGGAAAAGTTGAAGTAAAATGCTGATAAATAAATAAGAAAAATTCTTCTGGTGCTACTGTGTAGAATATACCACACAATTATGACTAGCTTGTAAGACAAAACTAGTTGTATCAACGTGCAGTGTCGTTATAATTGATGTACAGCGATGAGACAAAATAATAAGGTACAAAAACATTGGAAAAAGAAGGGAAGAAGAACAAATAGAATGTGGGAAACAAAGAAGAAGTGGATGACAACAAAGAGGATGTGGGAAACAAAGAAGAAGTGGATGACAACAAAGAGGATGTGGGAAACAAAGAAGAAGTGGATGACAACAAAGAGGATGTGGGAAACAAAGAAGAAGTGGATGACAACAAAGAGGATGTGGGAAACAAAGAAGAAGTGGATGACAACAAAGAGGATGTGGGAAACAAAGAAGAAGTGGATGACAACAAAGAGGATGTGGGAAACAAAGAAGAAGTGGATGACAACAAAGAGGATGTGGACAACAAAAGAAAGAAGAAAGTGGCAATGGAGTGATTGTCCATGTAAATGCGCTACCAATCTGGCAAAATGTATGAAACAATTATGAAAATGAATAAAAAAATTTGATAAAGAGAAATATTTGAGAAGAAGAAGAAAACAATGGTGATATAGCTCATCACACGGGCTTCCCAATAAACCAGAGTAATACGTTAATAAATATTTTTTATAGGGACAATAAATCTCAAAGACGACGAAACATTAAACAATTCATCCCACAGGGTTTTGTATAAACATTCTTTTTGTTTTGCAGTCACTTTGAACTTACCATTGCGGGTTATGCAAAATTTCAAAAACCATACGCCCCCACGTGACACTGACACACAAGTTAATGAAAAAAAAGAAATAACAACAACAATGTTATTATAAATGATTAGTATAATAAATAAAAATAAAAATAATAAGCAACAGTCGTTGGCATTGAATCACCATCGGCGGGATCCATAATCATGTTACAACACCACAATCTTTCAGTTAGCCGACAGGGGTGGTGTATGGAGGCGGCGATTAATTATGAGTGCTGTCTTAATAACACAACAGATGGGCCCGCATTCGGGGTCAGTGGCTCAGGAGCGTCTATTTGTTCTTGCCGCTGAGCTCCTCACAGCTTCATAACTCTCCTCGCATGAATCCATTTTCTTGAATTATATGGGAAAGCTTTTGCATATAATTACTTACAATATACTTCAGCATACTTGATTTGAAAGGTACATGCTGAATATTCATAAAATATTATAAGCTTTGGGAGATTTATTGAAATGAAATAACGCATGGCATCTTAAAACTGGACCACAAGGTATGTAATTTAATAAGAAAAAAAACGCAGTTATACGCAGACTTTCATAAATCTCCTTGTTCCAAGTTTCGCCCGAGAAAGAAATGAAATGGCATGTGGTGAGAAATATAGTTTGTGGGTGTGGCAAAGGAAGTAAAGACTGTTTCGTAGAAGGTGTGAGTTGTTACGGGCGTCTGTGTGTGGGGCACCTCGTGTTTCATTATTCCATAAGCCACAATCTGACTATAAAGCCTGAGAGCAATTCGTGTTGATGCCGAATGAAATCACATTGAGACTCACGAGAGTATGGAAAGGTTGGTGTGTCTGAAGAAAAAGTCAAAAGGGATTGTGCTAATTCATAAGCATTCTCCTTAATCCTCCCTTTAAAACCAGCCAAAGTGAATGTCTTTGAACTTTGGTGCTAATGAACAGCTGCCGGGTGATTCCTTGAAACTATTTTTTCTTTTCTTTCGGAATTTCTATTCTTACTTTTGTAAGTCAGATAATGCGTTGAAAATTTGAGTTTCAATTTTTATAACGTTTCAATTAAAGACACGAGGTTTATATTTTATTTATCGAATCATAAGTGGAGTCTGTTGGGGAATTCGTCTTGTAGATGTGGCCGCATCGTTTCAATGCAGACAAATTCATTAGAGTTTTTCTGCGATTCCTTGCGACAGTCGTCATTTATCAAAACGTTTGAAGTATCGACTTCTTTTTCTCCGCTTTCATTCCTACCCCATGCGAAACAGCAGTGTATAGCTGTTGTAATGGTTTTTAATGTTTTATAATAACTCCACTGACAATCACTTTCAAGAGCTCCTCAGAAGTTGACTCTTATCTTCCATGTTAACTCTTCCTGATGACGGATTTTGATGTTTTTCTGCATAACTCCGTTGAAAAGTTAGAATTTCACGATACTTCAGTTTCAGCAAAAGCAATAGACTCTACGTTGGGCCTTTTGAACTTCCACAGCATCGGGTATCAGCAAATATTTGTAGCACCACGTCCGGTGCTAGGTGGCTTGAGGAAACATAAATCCTGTTAGGCGTGAATTTCGTTCGTTAATATTGAGTTTAAAACACAAAGTTAAATTTTTAAAGTACTTGGTACCAAACTTCGGAATGTTGTTTAAAATCTCATTAAGATTACTTTACAACAAAATCGGTTTTTACACCAAACACGAAGTTAATAATAAAGTTTTCAAGATTCCAAGACTTTCGAAACAACAAAACAAACATCCATGGAAGAAAAATATCATTTTTTAACTTTGGTGCTTTACATGGTTTAAATAAAACTATTTGTGCAGTAATTTTAAAATTTTCAAAAAATGAATTCATCTTAATAAGTGCTATTAGAGCGAGCCATTTGTTGGAACAATTTTGAAAAGTTTTACTATTCAAACAAAATAGCATTTTGCCATTTCAGAAGTTGTTTGAAAGCTTTTACTCAGGTCCATTATTGAATAAAACAGTCCGAAAAGCCTTGTTTTCCAGACAAAGTGGTTAATATTGAAAAATAAAATAGCTTCTCTCAAATTTGTTTCAAGTATCTAATTATGTAAATGATTCGAAAAAGTAATTGAAACTTTATCAGAGCGGAGTGGCGAAGCAATTACGCACGATCGATGCCTCAGATTGTCATTCTCGGCAGTTGGCAGCGCTAATGAGTGCATTATGCTTTTGAAACACGTCTCATGCGCATGATGGATGGTCTTCGTGAGCTTTTCGAATAAAATTACGGCCCCAAAGACCGCTAGGCAAGCCGCAATAATCATTATTCAGCTTCAGTGGACCACTGCGTAGAGGCTTCTATGCCGTCACTGCAAGATGACTGGCTGTCTACTGATGCGTTTCAGGTCGCTCTGCCTCATGCTCCCATCAACGCCTTGCATGATCGCAAGAGCTTTCACTATCGCGTATTTTTCAGTTCTGTCATACGGGTTTTCTCTTTCGATTTCGCCTTTTGAAGGAGAAGTAATCGATTTTTTGATAGTTTTAAATACATCACAAAAACCCTTTGTTCATGTTTTTATTCCTCGAACCATTTCGAAACATTGCACAGTGTTGGCGCTTTCATTGAAAATATTAATTTGATGATCAACTTTGTGCATTGCCACCTTCCAAGTACAGTCACGCTCCAGGCAACGCAAGCCTTGCTACGTCAAATCAAGCGCTTCGTCTCTTGGCTATGAAATGAAACGGGTACTATCACTCCGCTAGACTAAAAAGCACGACGATAATAATAGATGGTTGTCAATGAAATGTTCAACAAGGTAATCATACCACCTATATACAATACACATGCCACAGCTTGAAGTGAAGAAAATATAACAAGTGGTAGAAGTTAGATCAATATTCGTGAAACCTTCTTGCGTAAGAATTCAATAGTACTGAGAATTCAATAGAAAACTATAAAGACAATACTTAAGTTCTTAAAATTGAATTGAAGGGTCTGAGTAATTTGGAATGAAGAGGTGTGTAATTCAATTATTAATGTATAAACTCCCACTATCAAATGCAACCATCATCCACAGGTTATCAAAAGGATGCTCAATTCGAAATTGTATTTTCAGAAATTACTCGTGGTGGACATTAATTTGAAACACAATGTTCAAATGATATACGACTGATTTTTGGAAAGATAGAAAGTCTTGAGACGGTATTGATAAATGATTGAATTCTCGCGACAACTTTTGTGCAATTTTAAAAAAACCAAAACAATTGGGTACGTGAATTCATAGAAAACACGAAAAAATAAGTGTAACGAAAAAAGGAACTTTAACGCAACATCGATAGAAACATAACATTGGTATTTTGCGAATGAAACGACGACCCGACCGTGGATGCTATATGGGTGGTTCAACCCAGTCTTCATCTTTTTTTCATCAATATTTGCCTATCACCTGGAAATGTTTGAAGTTCCGGACACATTGAAAGTTGCAAAAGCATAGAGCCAATCCTAATTTGAATGTTTTGTAGCAAAACAATGGTATGATGTGGTCGTGGTGGTCATCATTATGGATTAAATAAATGAAGAAAAAAACAATTCCCTCATGACACCAATAATTTTTTTTTAATAAAACAAAGTAACAATGTTAAGCATTATATTTTTTTAATAAACAAAAAAAAGAAAAGAAAATTTCGGCAAACGGTGGTGGTGATATTTCAGCCAAAAAAGCTCATCGTTTTTTTTTCAATTTGAAAAAGAAAACCAACACGAAGCAGTATTCAATTATGTTTCTGTGTTGACAGATGCGATGTTGAGATTATTAGCTGATAAAAAAATCTATCTGACCTGCACTGTGATAAAGAGGTGAGGTGATGCAGATTTGAAGAGATGGATGGCTTCAGAGAAAGTTTGATAGATATGGAAGCGCGGTGGAAGAAACTGCTTTATATACAAAGTGGATACAAAAACGTAGGGTTAAAAAATACTTATTCACTAGAAAAAAATACTCTTAACAGTTTTTTTCACGTTTACTAAATTATTTTAAAAACTATAAAAACGTTTCAGTGTTTGAGTGCTCGGGTGGAAGTGTGGTTGAGAAGGAACACGAGAGGATTGTACAGGATCAGCATTACAAGAAAACGAGGTTTCAGCGATTTTCAATTTAAGAACCGACATTTCTTCATGATTTCCACGCATCAGTTCATGAAAAAAACTGATCTACATTGCATATTGAATGTTACAACTCGTAAATGCATGAAAATATAACACGGAAGTCCCTCAAAAAACACGATCAAATGTCGATTCTGCAGAAGTTGGAGTGGTGGTTCTGGCTCGAAAATGACGAGTCTGCCGTCTGAACCTTCAGCTGCTCCAGCAGTCGACCAACCTGGGGGTGTATTGATTGTGGAGTAATGCGGGGTAGATGAGTTTGGGTGGCTAGGGTGCAATCAGTTTTCAAACATTTTTGTTTTAAAATATTTCAAAAGTTTTTATTTTTTCATTACAGCGAAATAGTTTTGTTGAGGGTTTTGTGAGTGCTCAGACTGATCGTTGCGTATAATTGTTCGCCTCTTTCTAACGAGCATGCGTCTCGGCACGATTGTGGCAGAATTAAATACAAGCATGCACACAATGCCTACATTCCATATTTTCATAACTACTTCTGGATCCTTTTTTATGGTGCAAAAAGCCCTAAATTAGATGTAAGGATTTAATATGAAAACGAAAGCAAATTCTTGTCTTAAATCTTGTTGATTTAGCAGTTAAGATGAGATTATGTAGGATTAAATTATTCCGCCGTATTATATTTAGAAAGCTTAAAAGTGTGGCGTATCATAGGCAAATAGAGTAAATGCGTTATTAAAAAAATAAATAAAGTCTAGTGTTTTCCATGCTGGAAGTTAGAGATGAAAGTGATCTAAAGTGGTTTTCTTAAAAATGTTAATCTCATTATCTTCCTCGAACAGTCTTGAAGCGAGAAAAGTCACTATTTTACTTCAATGCTCATTCATTTATTTTTCAGTTTAATAAATTTAAAAAGGTTTTTTAAATGTTTTGAAGTTGATGATTCGTTCGACTAGGGTCGGTTAACAAATACATTTCCATTAGACATTTTTAATTGAAGCTTTAACACTTTCAATTGAGCTTTTGGATTTTGGTAACTTTAACCCTGTTGAACCAACTGTATTCACTCCATTACAAGCATCACCACCATCCACCAACAGCCATGAACACTACCGTCTTTCACCAACCACCATGATTATTTACCAACCACAACCACAACCATCACACAACCATCACACAACCATCACACAACCATCACACAACCATCACACAACCATCACACAACCATCACACAACCATCACACAACCATCACACAACCCTCACACAACCATCACACAACCATCACACAACCATCACACAACCATCACACAACCATCACACAACCATCACACAACTACAACCATTACAAAACCACATAACCATCACACAACCATCACATAACCATCACACAACAATCACACAACCATCACACAACCACCACACAGCCAGCCAACCACCACCAGCCAGCCAACCACACAGCCAGCCAACCACAACCAGCCAACCACAACCAGCCAACCACCACCAGCCAGCCACCACACAGCCAGCCAACCACAACCAGCCAACCACCACACAGCCAGCCAACCACCACCAGCCAACCACCACACAGCCAGCCAACCACCACCAGCCAACCACCACACAGCCAGCCACCACACAGCCAGCCAACCACCACCAGCCAACCACCACCAGCCAACCACCACCAGCCAACCACCACCAGCCAACCACCACACAGCCAGCCACCACACAGCCAGCCAACCACAACCAGCCAACCACCACCAGCCAGCCACCACACAGCCAGCCAACCACAACCAGCCAACCACCACACAGCCAGCCAACCACCACCAGCCAACCACCACACAGCCAGCCAACCACAACCAGCCAACCACAACCAGCCAACCACCACCATAACCATTCAGTTTCTTCATCTTCCCATCAGTCTTATCTGCATTTTATTTTCAATAATGAGAAGCAATGCATTACCATTAGCTTTTCCGGCTTTCTCCTCAACATCCATTCTTCCACCATCTACAAATCTTCACTGCGACATAATACAATGTAAATACCAAAAGCCAACTAATATAGTCCGCCTATATGATCTAACCATCTTTCTACGTGATAGCATTAAAGCTTTCCGCCTTCTTAAATCATTGTTTCAATTGACTCATACAACAGCCCTAGCTTCAGTCATTTTTGCTTGGTCATTAGTCGCTTTAGTTTCAGTTTGTTTTATTCTTTACAGTTTCACTTTTTTTCAATTTCATTCTTTTTTATTTGAAAGGACCTGGTGCTAACTCATTCGACGTTGAAACCACAAAAATTATTCACAGTAAATGACTTACTTCCGAATTGTCTTTATGTTTTCAAAGTTCTGAAACTTTTCGAAACTTCGTTGTGGGAAGGCGCCATAGAGAACTATTAAGATTGCACAAAAAGGAAAAAGCTGGTAATTAACATTATGTCTTTTGTGCCTTTTTTCAACCCTCAGAAAACCCCACCATTAATCATTCTCGACAAAAACTGTTCACCTAATTTAAATTTCAATATTCCGTCTAAAAATAATGAACTGACTTTATGTAATTATTTTCGTTTAAAAAGAGCAAATGGCCTGTGGTATGAAGAAGCATTGAGGTGGAATGTATAGGCATCCACAGAGCAGGAAAGGCATAAACGGATTGAAGAAGGGTTATAGGAAATGCGATAAAACGAATCCAAGAAGATCACTGTTCTATTATTACTATTGTCAATAGCATCATCGATCCTACTTCACACAGCAGCCTTGGTGCGTGGATCTAATGCTTCTTTTTCAAAGTCCAACTTGCCCGTGAGTCACAACAACACTCCTTCTCGCTGCCATTCGTTGTGGGCTGCGTTACGACGCTGAATTAATTAGCGCCTCACTACACGCCCCATTACGCCACAGCTGCGCCAGCAAATAACCAAGACGTTTGTTGCGTCAATTAGGCGCTGCAGAGTTATCGTTATCCCTCCGTTACGAGGCACTCGATAATTCTGCCTCCGAAATCGCAACTATTATAGCGAAAGTTAAAATTTAGTAATAATTTCAGTTTTAACGCCAGCTTTTATGCCGCAAAATAGGGTCCATTCGAAGTTTCGATCGGTTTCAAGAAGTCTTTTGTGACATTGACTGCCCTAATGTTCAATATTATAAGATTGCCATCGTCGTGAATACGTGTGAATCACGGAGCGATAAAATCGATTTGGCAAAGTGGATGAAATACATCGTTTCTGATTTATCAGAAGCACAAAAACAACAGTGCACCTGTCGACTTTATCATTCAGACCTGCACTCACACAATAACTTTGTGCTATCGCGGTGATATATGGGAATGAAAAAGAGTGTTTGAGACTTCTTTCAATCAACACCCTGCCTCTCAGATCCGATTTTTATTTATTTTTCTTTAAATCAAATCCAGACATTTTTTCTGATTTATGTTGTTATTTTTAGACGTGTCTGTAAGTTACACGGCCGATAAAGATGATAGAAGGAGCTTGAATGTACAAAAGGTACATGAAGGAATTATATAAGAATGAGGCGGAGAATGACGACGATGATGATGAGAAGGATCGTGAAAATGGTAGTGGTGGTGATGATGATGATGATGATGATGATGATGATGAATAAATGTAAAAAGTTTTATAGAGCACGTTTTGCAGACTAGGTTGTCTAAAAAGTGCTTGATGATGATGATGATGATGATGATGATGATGATGATGATGATGATGATGAGGATGATGATGATGATAATGATGATGATGATGATGATGATGATGATGATGATGATGATGATGATGATGATGATGATGATGATGATGATGATGATGATGATGATGATGATGAGGATGATGATGATGATGATGATGATGATGATGATGATGATGATGATGATGGTGGTGGTGATGATGATGATGGTGATGATGATGATGATGATGATGATGATGATGATGATGATGATGATGATGATGATGATAATGATGAAGGGGAAGATGATGATTATAGCAGAGCGGTTAAGAGGATGGTGATAACAATGGTGGGAAGGTTGGTGTTTGAAGTGATAAGGGTGTTGATGACGCTTTGAAGGAGGTTGGAAGGCTGGTTGAAGTTGATGATAATAGATGACGTTGATGATGTCATCAATAACGTAAGTCAAAACACGTGATTTCAACATTTGGCATTAAATTAAGAAAAAATTTTAACGGAATTTCTTTTTAGTAACAGTCAAAAATGACCAAAGTGGCCTTGAAAAACAAAAGCGATCAAAACTTCAATTGAAAAAAGGCTTAAAAGTCTAAAAATGCATAAATGATTGTTATAAAGATTAAATAAGGAAGTCAGTTGACTTGGTGTCAAAGAGGAGGCTGCTTGGTGGCGTGAAAGAAGGCAGAAGCATTAGAAGGTACACCAGGGCAGATGTTATCTCACAATCTGCCACTCCAGCCGGCGTGCTTTTGGACATTTTGGTAAATTAATTATTTAAACGGGTGGTTTTGAATGATTTCCGAAATATTTTTTGAAATTTTTATTCAAAACAGCGTTCCACAGTTGTTTTTTTTATCATCAAAAATTGGTATTTACACTTTAATGAGCGTAAACCTGCTTTTCTAAAGAAGATTCATAACAAATGTAAAAAAAATTAAGTTATTTGATTTTTTTCAATAATTAAAAATTGGAGACCGTTGTGAATGAGACTGCAGCACATAAAACATCGCTTCATTTGCCACCTGTTGCTTCAGTCAGGAGTATCAAAAGATAGCGATGTTCTGACACGCATTATTGGCGTGAAATCGTTGATTTGTGGCTGTGTTCAGAGCAGACTTGCTTGCGTGGAAGGCACCAGAAGTCAGACTCAAACGTGTTAACTGCCGTCTCTATTGCACCAAAAAAATGAGTTTGAATTTTTAATTATGCACTTTTGGAGTTTTCGAGGTAGGATTAGAATAAGAAGTTGAAGGATTTTTAGGTTTTGTTTAGAACGCCAGAGGATGTTCACAGCGCTCTGAGTCACGGACTTTGCACGTTGAGTCCGAATCTGTCTTTCATCAGAGCACTAAGAGGCACATAACATCCTCACTCTCATGTAGGGCGCCCACTTGAAACTTCGTTCATCAAACATAGACTGGGTCTTTTCAAAAGTAAAATTTGAAATTTTAACTTGCAAAAGTATCGTATTCAATAATGGTCTCAAAAGTCTCTGACCTCATGCCACTATAAGAATATACCATTCTTTCGTCCATCTCGTGTTGCAGTGTTGATATAGGTGGACCCACTTTAAGTTTTTAATTTTCATACATTCCTAATGGACTTTTTTTTGTAATACCAATACAAAATTTCTACACTACCTGTGTTACATAGTCTTTCATCGTTTGTGCAGAAAATGTACAAATTCTTTCGTTGATGCACAGTTTTTTACGAAAAAAAATATTTTTCAGTATTTTGTTTATTTATCAGTGGAAAATAAAATCAATTCATTTAAAACTTCAAAATTGTGAAAAAAGTGGTTTTTTACAAAAAACTTTGAAAATAAATTTCCATGCAGCTGAAAAATGAAGACTTCATATTTCAAATGAGTCTGAAAAATGTAATTAACTGCGGTTCATAATAGTCAGAAGAAGGATCGGAGTTCACCAGCATACACAATAGATAAGTCTACATCAGATTGGATTAGGAAAGCAAATAAGAACGCCATTAATCTGAAAATCTAAAGAGCATAAATTTTCTAAATCAATATTTTTAGATAATTCCGAAAGATATGCTTTGGTAACTATAATTAGAGCTTGCATTCTGTAGTTAATTCATGAGAGTGAATGAATTTGTTCATTAAGATCAATTCAATTTCAAACACATCAACAGGTATAAGCAACCTCGACGCTTTCATCCACTCTTTCTTGAGGGTTCCAGACGGGAGTTTCGCATGATGTTGAGTTCGCCTGATCCTGCAGGAGAGTTTTGCAATCAATAAGACCGTGTTCCAAAATCAAATTCCACAAAGTGATCAAGTGGAAGAGTTTTCAATACACTTCGAAAAAAGTCGTCGTTCCATTCTGAATGGCATTCATTGCATTGATAAAAAACAGGCTTTGTTGCGGAGTTATAAAGGAGCTTTTGATGCTTTGAAGAGAAGCGTGAGTTCTGAAGTACAAAAGAAAGTTAAACAAAGTGGAGAGTGGGAGGGATGCGAGGGTATCGTCCTGGTGCAAGAGGCCCCTACAACACATGCTGCTCGTGAAATGAAGATTTATCGGCTGTGATAATGCCCGCTTAAAAATGGTGGGAGTGTGTTAAAGTTAAAGTGACTTTTCATGCAACCGGGAACGAAGGGAATGAAGTCGAAATGTGTTTATGCTAATAATAATAATCAGTTGTACATAAATGATAATAATTTTTTTTTAATACAAAAGAACACAAAACGCAACTAACTATGCATCTACATGCATGTATCTCCACGCTAGTTTGAATAATGTGCACATATTTTATATCTTTTTCGATATCATTCATAATTCTCGGGTTAGATATTTTTTACATTTGAATACTGCAGGAAAATTTAAAAAACGTGAAGGGGTAGTTTATGTGAACCGTGCATCCTTTTCACGTTTTTCGCTGTTATCTGTGACGAGTAATTTTGAGCAATCTCTTTTGGAAATTTAAGTATTTTATTCCGATAAATTTGTAAAAAGTTGGATGTTGAGGGTTTCAAAAGTCATCATTCACTTATTTTTGTCTAACTTGCAATCGTTTAGTTTCAAAAAAAAACTAAAAAAAGTTGATTTCGGCTTTACTTCATTAAGGCTAGAAACGATGATTGGTTTTTCTGGCAACAATAACATCAGCCAAAGTGCTTGGAACCATCTCACGCATTAATTTGCCATTAAGCAACACGTTACATGCGTTATAAGGTCTTGCAACTACCATCTGGGTGCCATCACACCACGCTCATTTATCACCAGCTACGACGCCATTATCTTCATCCGCTTCCCAGTCATCGGTACATTTGATCATTGCAACGCTGTACAACTGCGCACACACAAAAAACTACAGCAAAAGTAATACGAAAGTGCGGCGGGTTTTAGAGTCCACGTCAACACACCTGAGCACCACCTGTAATTTTTCATTGCCGCTCTATTCATCATTCGGCTGCTCGATTGCGCCACTTTATAATAAAAGCCCAATTTCAATCATTGCACTATTACACACGTCACTCTTAAACGTCACAGTACTCCCAGACACTTTGGTGATCGCTTCAAAGGTTTATTCGCCATATCTTACTCTTCATGGGAGGTAGTTTCACTACTTCTTGGTACTGGGATGAGGGTCCTCAAAAGCAGGCAAATTGATACTTCTAGTTTGCTTCAGAGATGCTGAAGTATGCAACATCATTGCAGACCTTCATGCACCAACAACTCCACTTGCCATCTCATTACCCCTCTCAGCAAACGAGTCAACATTCACACCCCTTGTCTTGGAAATCATCATCTTTCAAGCAAAACTTGAAAGGTTTTTCAAAACGAAAGGTTTTCTTTTTTCGACCAAGGCCCTTATAAACTGGATCTGATTTTTGAGTTCAAATTCATCACTTTTATTTCTGCAGACAACTTTCAGCATTTGATTAATGGTGGAAATTCAAATTTTTATTTTTATGAGCCGAGTTTTTATTATCTGCTTTGAGGACATTTAAAAGGTGACTTAATTTTGTATCTTTTTTGAAATAAATTTCCAGGGTTTGTTTGAATTTGATTTTATAAAAAACCTACGGGAAAATGCGATAAAAGTGTGAAAAAAGGCGATAAATAAGAGATCGAATGACGGCTTAGAGTTGTGGTGATGAAAGATTAA
>OX387247.1:1488735-1511235 GCA_947562095.1 Branchellion lobata | reverse complement strand
GAAAAAGCAAAGAAAGTTAAAGCAATAAATCAAGGTTTTTCACCGTTATGTAATGGCGAAAAGCGTGGTTTCATCAATATAAATGAGAACGTTAATGACTTAAAAAGAATCGAAATTTTTGTATCAAACCTTCGAAAATGTCTTGCTATTCTATTCGCGATTTCTTTTGGCAACAATTAAACGCTTTTGATTGTAAATTGAAAAGTTGAATTGAAAATGAAATTAAATCGAATGAACTGTGAAATAAAATCTTTTTTTAATTAAAAACATGAATTTCTAGCGAAATTCGGCGAAATAAAAACGAGAAAACAAACTCGCGAAGTTTGCACGAGAGTGCCGATTGGAAACTTGAGATATGGAAGAAGCAGTTGTTGGGAGGAAATGTTCGTGGGAACAAATGCTCAGGTGGACCAGACTTTCGAGAAGAGTCTATAAACAAGGATTTACTTGGATTCTATTAAGCTATCTGAGTAATTTATTTAATGTTTTTTTAATCTTCCGATTAATGCGTCGAAAGCTTTTTGTAAGTTGCCGCACGATTAGGGATCATTTTTCCCTTCCATTGAGCTCTTTGAAGCCTGCATTTTCAAATACTGAGCCTTATAGGTCCCTAAACCCTCAAAAAATTAAATCACTGGAAAGTAAACTGATTTGACGAAACAACAGTCGTTCTGGAGAGTTGAGTTATTGCATAAAAGTCGTATGGAAATGGCGTTATAGATAACCGAATACAAACAGTTTAATGACTTTAAAACAAACATCAAACGGACATAAAGTCACGTATGAACAATATTTAACCATCAATACGAGCTTTTTTTTATTATTTTATTTTCTAAAAAACATCAAAATTTACCTAATAATTTTGGAGAAAAAAATACACAGTGCATGTATTGATGCTATTATAACAAAATCTAAAGCGATATTGAATTAGGGGGAAGGATGGTTTGATGCGAAGCCGTTTAGAGCGCGTAGCACGTCTGTCGGCTGGCGTATATGCAACGGTAATGCGATTAATTGTTTTGAGCAGTCTTTGAAAGTTAATTCAGCTTTGTTCTTTTTGATTTCGAGGCGGCATGTGTTGTGGCACGATGATGGATGGGTGCCAAGGAGTCTCTAAGAAGTGCAGACAAACGAGAGAATGAACCCAAAGCTCGACTATTGCAATAAAAACAACCAAACTTCCATTATTGATGTGAAGGATCACTTATTATGTCTAAATAAGTAACTCAAGAAGCCTTCAGGGGCGTAATACGTAGCGCAGTGAATGGGGCTTGAATGCTTCAGAATCAATCATGCACCCTTGAAGACTAGGGGGTTGAGGTAATCAAAAGGAAAACCGAGTACCAAGTAAATTGAACACATAGTGGTATTGAAAACACCATAGTCCAACTCCAAAAAGTTTTTCAGTATGTTATTTTTTCTATGACTCTTCAATAAAGTTTTTCACTCAAGTTTTTCTCCCAACGTTTCCAACCTTTTGGACAGCCGTTCTAAAACTCGTTGTTTTGTCCAAAAGCAAAATAACCTTTCGAATACTCAAAGCCAACACATAGAAGCTTTCCGAAAGTGTTAAACAAATGATTTTATTCTATCGTTAGTTAGCTTTATGCGTGAGAATTTTGTCGGCTTGAAAGCTTGGCGAACAAACAGATTGATGCCGCGTGAATGGCCGGCGCAAACACGAGGCTGCAGCACTTCAAGCCTTGAACAAAAGCCTGAAAGTGAGTATTATTTTCGCAGGCAGTCATTCCACCCTAAAAGAACACTCAAAAAATATTTTCTCAATAAAAAGCCAATTTTGAAAAAAAAACAAGTTATTTTCGATTTGATTCTCCCTAATTATTCGCTATCGCTTCAATTATAATACAATTACACTTTTATTACTGTCATTAAGAGTCAAAAAAGTGGCTTGTGGGAGAGTTAACGACATGCAAAGAGTTGTGGATTGTCGTAACAGTGACTCGGTAGCTGCGAGTTGATTACAGTGGTCGGCGCCATTAGCTGATGCCGAATATGACGCAAACAACGTTTAGTGATCTTGGGAGACTGCTAATGGTGAATATTAGAATGGCATAATGGTGACAAAGTAGTGATAGGTGTATGCAAAGTAGGCGAAGAAATGAAAGTAGCTGCCTGCTTGATGGAAACACAGGAAGGCAGGCAAGAACTCAAAGCTGCACTAAAAAATTTTCCTGACCTACATCATAATTAACTTTCTCAGCCGCACAACAGTACTATGAAAACAAATACTTTTATTGAGTGTATGCGACAATAAAGCTGTGTTGTGTGACAAGTGGAGGAAAAAGCCACAACAGTGACCCTTTCGGACCAGAAGCTCCAAAGTGCTTTGAACTCATGAAAGCTTCGCAACTGCAATTTGAAGTCAACTTTTCTGAAGTATGAAATAAATTTTGAGGGCTTGAAAACTCTAAAGTTGTTTCATCGTTGGCGTGACTTGCTAATAAATTAAAAGACTTTTCGAGGCTTCAATAAGATTTTCTGTCGTCAGGCAAAAAGCGTACAATCTCCAGCCGAAATGATTATTTCAACGTGTGACCAGATGTGAAAGATATACGCGTATTTACTTAATATAAACATAAAAAAATACACCTATATGTTTTATGGCTGTATTTTCACGGGAAGCATAAATCGAATGGAAATGCCGATGGAAATGTTTTAAATCTTTATAATTTAAAAACTTTTAATTTTACAAAGTAGAAGATGATTGTGTTTACGATTTCGATAAAATATTTATTCAAATAGACTGCTCAAAACTTCATACCAAAAGGCATTTTATGTTATTCCACAAAGAAATTTAAAATTCTGTTTAGATGGCTTTATCAGCGGTGTCAGATGCAATCTACAACACCCTATAATAAGAAAGGAATAAAAAGGCGAGTAGATATTCAGTGAGGTTATTCTGTTTGTTTACTATTGAGACAGCTTTGCTTTTTGAGTTGCCTGATTCATGCTTAATAATTAATAAAAAAGCGACTAGAGGCAATGGGATGGCGTTTAAGCGTATGCCTGAAGGAACGCCGCAGGTTGCAATGGAACATATTTCCGAATGAAACATTAGTCTCTCACAAAATTCACAGGCAACTTCGTTGGAGTGTTTTTGAGAATTGGGCTTTCTTTTGTAGTCTGCCGCATTACAAATTGTAGCGGAGAGTGGGAGGAAGTTATTTGAAGTGAGTTGAAGTAGCTATTTGTTGTTTGTTTTAAGCTTGATTGTTAAATTGCAGAAACTTATAGCCATAATACACTTATAAGATCATATTCTCTATATCACATTCCACTCATATCACATTTTAGTTACTAAAAAGAATAAATGTACAAGCCCTTGAAAAATACCTCCGTTTCTCTTGACTATCAGAGCCGATATGCCAGCTTAGGAGAGTCATAAAATGATTTGTAAAAAGAAAAAAAAATTCAAAACGCTTAGAAGCAAATAAAGCAGACCTGTGCGGTAGAGATTTTGGCTTGGAAGTGGCTGAGGGCCTCCTCGTGACAGAACATTTTGTCTTTTTCTCGTTGGAATGTGGACATACCATTCATGTTGATGCTGGCCAGTCTGGGACTGTTGTAGAAGTTGTTGTTGTGGTTGCTGCTGCTGCTGGTGCTACTGTTGCTGTTGTTGTTGGTGATGTTGCTGGATGGGTTCACACCCGCTTGGTAGGTGTTGTTGTGGGTTTTGTTGTTGATTTTTTCTTGGAAGACGAATTCGTTGATGTCGTTGCTGATGTCAATGCTCTTGAAGTAGGGACTGTTTCTGTCGATGGGGTCGAGGTTTTTGAGGTCGTTGGTGAAGCTGTTGGAGGTGGTTGCATTTTTTAAGGCGTTTGGCTTGACAGTGGCGTAGAGATTATTTTCCACTTTCGAGCCTGAATACTGAATGGGAAGCTTGGCAGAAGGAGTGGTGTTAAACTTTGATGTGTTGTTGGCTTCGTTGTTGACGTTGTTGAGGTTGGATTTCTTGAGCATCACCAGCGTTTGCTTCTTGCGTCTTCTCAGGAAGAAACGCCGTGCAAAGACAGCAGTCATGATAATTACAACTACAAAAATAAACGAGATTGTGGCGATCAAGCACAAAACGTACTTGCCCGTGAACGAAGAAAGATCGAGACTCATGCTGGAAAGAAAAGACGAAAAAGAATCTTCATCTTGTTCTGAGCCTGGTATGCCGGAGAGAAATTGAATGGATTTGTTGATGTAAACCTCAATGTTGATCACTGCTGTTTTTTCGGGAATTCCGAAATCTTTCACGAGAATCATGAGTTTATGAATAGAATCTAAATCAGAAGAATCCGGCTTCCTTGCATAGCTGCGGGTAATTTCATTAGACGTGAAAGCCTCGTCTTTCGCAACTAAAAGTTCTCCGCTTTCAGGATTTATCTCGAACAGTTTGTCATCGTTGCCTTTAACAATGGAAAACAAGAGCTTTTCGTTATCACCAACATCGGCATCGCTGGCTACAATTTTTGTGATTTTATAGTTCCTTCCAGCAAACACAGGGATGTGGAAGGGGTAGTTATCGGAGGGAGGGAAGAATATTAGAGGGGGGTTGTCATTGACATCAGCAACGTGAACTGTCACTTCGGCCGACGCCACGAAGAAGGGGTGATTGACGTTGGTGGCTGTGACCCAGAACCTGTAGACCGAGTGTTGTTCTCTGTCCAGGAACCTCACTGTGGTGATGAGGCCGCTGTCAGGATCGATGGTGAACCAGTCGTACGGGTCGATAGACTGGTGTTTGTGTTGATGAGGAGAGTGACGTTTGTTTGTGTTGAAATTTGGAGGGTTTTTGTTCTTCGAGGAACTGCGATTCACACGCTCTCTACTTGATGAAAGATCGGAACTGTAACTCCTTTTGGTTTTTTCTTGGTTTTTATACGAGTAGTGGCTTGAAATTTGATCGTGAAAGTGATGAGGCTCAACGATCGCGAAGGTGAACTTGTCGTTGGCAGGCGAGTCCAGGTCGGAGGCCGTGACGTGGCCTATTTCGCTGCCTGGGGGCTGGTTTTCTTTGATGCCGAAGCTGAAAGCGGTGCTGGAAAACACAGGCGGCTCGTCGTTGACATCAAAAATTGTGATTATCAAAGGGACAGACGATATGCGAGGCTCAGGAAGACCGCTATCTTGCGCCAATACCTCTATATATACTTTGGTGACCTTTTCATAGTCAATTTCATTCTTCACAGTGAACAATCCCGTGTCAGTGTTCAAATGAAACCATTTCCGCAATGTTTCTACCATTGGGTCGTTAGCGTTGCCGTTTTTGTTCTCGTTTTGCGATAAATCTTTCGAAATATCCACTAATCCTTTGCGAGAATTTATATCGTAATTGCTGATTTTGTAACTGAATGTAATTTGGCCATTAACGCCGATATCAGCGTCCTCAGCCTCCACTTGCAGCAGATTCGTACCGATGGGTTCGGACTCAGACAGGTTTATGACGTACTTTTCGTTTTTGAAGCGGGGGTGGTGGTCATTTTCGTCTACCACACTGATCCCTATGTAGGCGGTGTTCTCGAGCACTGGCCAGCCATTGTCTTTGCAGAATACTGTCAAGTTGTACTTGTCCATCAATTCCCGGTCAAGAGAGATCCGAGTGAGTAGCACGTAGATTTCCGACGAGTGCTGTTTCAGCTCAAATGCCGAATCATCTTCCAGCCAGCAGATGACTCGTCCATTTTCTCCTTTATCTTTATCTTTCACAGACAGGTGAAGAACGAAAATTCCGGGTTCTTTATTTTCATTTACTTTCACAGGGGTGTTGCCAAACTTCATGATAGGGGCGTTGTCGTTGGTGTCTGAGACGTGGATGGTCGCTTTGGCTAGCACTGGCATGGCTCCCGAACCTCCATCCTTCGCTGATATAACCAGAGAATGCAGTGGCTGTTGAAAAAATGTGTAGTCATAAACACGTAAACATTCATATTATAATCTACTGAAGCAACAAGAGTTTTATATTCTTTCGTGTTGTCAGTACATGGGAACACACCTGGCGTTCATAATCCAGCTTCTTGGCGAGGTAAACTACTCCGGTTTCGGGATCGATGTAGAAGTATTCGTTGAAGCCTTGTATGGAGTAGGTGACACGGCCGTTGATGCCGGTGTCTGCGTCGGAGGCACTGACGTTAAAGACAACAGAACCCTCCGAAAGGTCCTCTTGCACGCTGGCCGAGTACGAGAACATGTCGAACTGCGGAGAGTTGTCGTTGACGTCCAGCACTTGGATAGCCACCTCCAGCGTCCCAGTCCTCTGAGGCGAGCCTCCATCGGTGGCGATCAGCCAGCCTGTGTATCGGTTGGTGACCTCTCTGTCGAGGGGTCCTGACACCAGCAGCTTTGGTTCCAGCGGTGTGAGAAGGATGTCCTTGAAGGGAAGGCCCTGCTCGTTGATAGGCGGGTACACAGAATCGTTTTCTTGCGACAAGATGAAGGTTGGTCCCTGCTTATCGTCTTCTTCATTGCTGATGTAGCGGTAAGTCTGGATGCTGTTGACACCTTCGTCGGCGTCTAAGGCAGTCGGCAGGTACAATTTGGTGTCTGTGAATTATTTTGTTGTCAGTCTCTTTATTTTTGTTTTTTAAACTCAAAACATTTGTCAAAAACAAATGAAATGGTTTCTTTAAAATGTCTCAGCAATCGTTTCATGTTTCTTTTCTCATTTGTTTAAACTTTTTTTTCCAATTAAGAGGTAGTTTGGAGATTATTAAAGGAATCAGACATGGTATCCATCTTAATCTTCCATACCGCTATCGATTATTCATAAAAAATGGATTTTTAAATGTCAGATCCTGTCACCATTCCAAAAGTAAGCTCATAATTCGTCTGGCCATATCCTCTCAAATATTTACTTCTGTCTACACTTTCACGAACACGGAATAAGGCACTAAATAAATAATTCGCAATTAATTCAATTTAACAGCTGCATGAATGATTTTATGCCAGATCATAAAGGTATTTTCAGACCCACCTTCATAAATTGCGCGCTATAAAAAGTAACTGTCTTTTTTTGAGTCTAGGGAACATTTTTGTTTGTTTTACACGCTTGATTATTTTAAATGTAAAAAAAAACTAACTATTGTGATGAAGTATACTCCATTAAAATCGCATTTGAAAAAAAGATTTTTGCTATCGTGTAGTGATTTTTATTTTGACTGAAAAGACGGGCGTGATATGTGGGAAGTCTGTGTGGTGAAAAGCATTGTGAACTTTATGGGTAAAAAGGTGATTTTTAAACCCTGAACATTGTTTATTAATAAGTGTCAAAAGAGCAAAAACAATACTCTTTCATGTCACGTTTTTATATCTTTAGAAAAATCTACTTGAAGAATTACGCCTCGACTTTGGTAGAAATAATGAGCTGTTGTGTTTTGATTTAAAGCGCATGTAATGAATGTTCGTGGATCGATGCAAGTGTGTTAGCGAGGGCTTTGAGACATGCTTAAGCGAGGATTTGTTAGAAGGATGAGTCGATAAATAAAAAGCTTCTTCTCTTTTTTTCTGATAACTTTTCTTTGTTCTTTCTTGTTTTCTGAACTCTCCGGCTACCAGTCTATGCAATTTCGAAGAAATATTCCCTAGGTATATTAGGGTTGACGAATGGAGCTGTCGCAAAATTTGAGACAAACTACCATTCTTGCATTTATTAATGCGTTTTTTCTGATCACGTTTCAGTGCTATGTGAATATTAATCGAGATCAAGCGATGGTATAGTTTTATAAATGTACTTCGCAAAAGATTTACACCGCCATCTTACCGCTACGCTACCTAATAAATATGGACTCAGTGGCACCGTGTGACGAATGGCTTTAAATTTTTTGACGACATTCTATTAAAAATAATTCAAAAAGCGTGAAGGTGAATAACTTTTCCAAAGTTTAATTGATTTACAGTGCTGCGTCACATGTGCATGTTTGAAAGATGCAGATTGACTCACTGGTGGGGGCGTTTTCTGAGACTTCGAGAATGACGTGGTTGTTTTGAAAGAAGGGCGAATTGTCGTTGATGTCGAGTATTTTCACGAGCACGTACTTGATGGTGAGAGACCTTTGCGCCTCCACCAGCGTAAGACCCAGCGAACACTGCGTGATTCTTTGACTTTCCTGTTGTGGCTGTTCCTGTCCGCAGATCTCTTCACGGTCCAGGCGTTGATTAACCAGCAGTTTGGACTCGTTTAAATGAAAGAGAGGACTGCGGGTGGAAGTTTCTATTCAAAATTTCATCCACGAGTCTTCTTTATAGGCTTTTAAAGACGGAAAGCCGACATTATGAAGTTTTAATGAGGGCTTAGTGGAAGTTTAGTCTAAATATGTGTAATTGACATTTGATGTAGGTTATCAAAAATTCATATTTTCTTAAAAGCAAAATTGTTTTTTTTTAATAATAAAAAATGAAAAAATGAAAAAAAAATCTTTCATTGGAAATTTCAAATGTGAATTTGGTGATTAATAATTTAGAGAAGTATGAAGCCAGTTGATTTATAAGTACACTGGAGTGCGTTATGGCATCCGAATAAAAATTATAATCTCTTAAATCTTCCATGCATGTTGAATTATGAATTCAAATCCAAAAATTAATTTGACCATGAATCACTTCAAATCATGAATCATAACGTTGCAATTAAACTTTTCATAATTCAGTGTCGACATAAAAATTTATAATTTGGATCACCAGTAGTAACTCTCTTTAAAGCATGAGATTACAGACACGGCAAGCGACCTAATCACTACCGATTTATACTGAATACATTATCGATAGTGGCTATAGCTTATGTAAATTGTTGTCTGGAAGAAAGAAAAAAGATTATTTTTCTTTTTGACGTGTTTTTCATGAGCATCAATTATACAACAAAGGAAGGTTCGTTTTAGTTAATCAAACTTAGTTTTTTTTTTCCCGACTCTTAAGGTTTTTATTATTTGAGAATGGTGTGATTTACAAGCTTTAGTACAAACGCAAGAATAATGCGCATAAAGAACAAGGGTAAGAGCTATCAAGTGGAACGTGAGGCAACTACCACACAGACCTGTGGGCGGTGTCGGCCAGTTTGTACTTGGTGAGATAAGCCTTTTCATTGACTTCTTGGTAGGCGAAGTTGCCTTTGTAATGGTCGCGGAAGGTGTTGAAGTCGTTGGTGGGGTAGATGTTGGAGCCTCTGGGCGGGTCTACCAGTTCTCCCACCACCGTGCCTATGGCACTCTCTTCTATCACTTCAAACGTGAAGTCGTACTTGTGCTCGTTGCACCAGGCCAGCACCAGCACTAACGCCAGTGTTGAGAAGGTTCGGAAGAGTTTTTTGAACATGATGGTCGAGTTTGTTGAGGTTTAATAAACAATCACAGTGACATCATGGCCTCTGTCGAGTCATCAAGCTGATGTGCATTAATCCGTTGAGCAAGTTGAACGAGACAATCCACTTGTGGGTGCTTTGCAGTCAATTTTTTCTCCGTCTCCACGCCCTCTTATCAGAACCTTTCGCTTATATCAGTGACGTTATAACGAGGAATTACCCAGCGGCAAAGAAGGAAGCTTTATTGGTCATAAAAAGGAGCATTGTTGAGTGAAAAGAGGATGCAAAAAAAAGAAAAAAACTTTAAACGAAAATAAAGAAGCCGAGGAGAGGTGGAAAGAATAATCCCAAAATATGTGGGGCTCCTCCTCTCTTTGCTATATATATACACGCGTGTATTACGTACTATATATACACATTCCACGTCCATACTTGTGTCCCGTCTATGGTGCTGGTTCTAAGATGTATGCGGAGATTGTGTTTTGATAGGAAATAGAGTGAATATTTTTTGAATTAGCTATAAATAAACATAATGAACCTTTACTGTTATCAAATGCTTTGAAAGGTTGGCTGTTATGATGTGTTAAGAATCGGAATTCGAAAGCAAGAAATTTAATGAAATGCTGGAAATAAAAGAAAAAAACAAAAATGATTCGAGTTTGTTACTTGTAGTTGGTCTAGCACTGACTGAATGGTATTTTATGAGGTGAATTTTTGTGAGGTAAAAATGTGATGTTTGGCTTGTTGAAGTGTTAATAATACACCAAGATTGATACGAACAATCCTTTCTTGAGCATCGATCATAAATCATCTCCGAAATCCTCTTCGAAATAACCTTTCAGAAAAGTTGATTTCTGATCTTTCTCAAGTCTCTAGAAGAAGAATGTACCTACATAAAGCGATGATGCATACATATTGGTGTCAATATTAAAGAACATTTTGCACAACGCGTCAGAAATGGTTAATTAGTAATTTTTTAATAACAAATTCGTTCGATAGAAAGATTCATTATCATTCTGAAGAATATAAATCACTTGGAAATGCAATTCCTTCTTGTAATGACGGCTTAAGCGCCTACTCCTTCAGTGCAGACCTAATTGAATTATAAGCCAAATTAATACTAGCAATTTATGTCCAGTGTCCTCTAATGGAGTATTTCAGAGGAATAAAAAAAGGATTATTGTTCAAAAATGTGAAAAAATAATTGTATGATTTTATGGGACAAAAGTCTGCAATGACATCGTTGGCAACGACAATGGCATAACATGCATGGATTCTCTGAAAGATGACAAAGCAGGCGATGGTGTTCAACATTCACAAGCGAAAAACAAGGGGGAAATAGTTTTATCATGGCTTGGAGTGGGAGAAAAACTTCCAAAAATCTTTTTTCATACTTTGGTGCTAATTTGACACCCTTTCTACCGCAGTGTTTTGAGCTCATTCAGAGCTATGTTTGAGGGCAGCTTTCAACTTCTTTGGAGCATAAGGGTTCTAGCCTTTCAGAGGCTTCTCTTTTTACTAGCAGGCACATGTTTGAACACGCACGCACTTAAATCCACACACGAATATACAAACACGCACCCACACATACAGGTTCACACACAAACACACACACACACACACACACACACACACACACACACACACACACACACACACACACACACACACACACACACACACACACACACACAAACACACACACACACACACACACACACACACACACACACACACACACACACACACACACACACACACACACACACACACACACACACACACACACACACACACACACACACACACACACACACACACACACACACACACACACACACACACACACAGACACACACACACACACACACACACACACACACACACACACACACACACACACACACACACACACACACACACACACACACACACACACACACACACACACACACACACGCACGCACACACACACACACACACACATTATGAACTTATATATTAGTATTATGAACTCTTTCCAGTACAAATGATTGAATTAGTGAACAATTTAATCAAAGTAGAAACACATGAAAGATAAGCATAATGTCATTACAATTATGAAGATTGAAGATGTTGCACAAATTGTCAATGTCTTTGATGTCAAGTATAAGGAATGCCACGGACTTCTAATTAGACGCATGCTTTTCCACGAAATTGTTTTATCTTTGAAATAAAGAATACTTTTTAAAGTAGTAACATTTTTATGAATATAATTTTTTTCTGTAAAAAAAAACTTTGTAAAATGGAATTTTTTGTAAAATAAGAAGTGTTTTTGAAAAGAAAACTATATTTTATTGTAAAATAAATTCAAGAGGGTTGTTTTGGATGTTAGTAGGCAGTTGTTTATGTCGTTATTAACAGCACATAAAACAGACGCTTCAGACGAACACAGCGTAGGTGAAGAAGTTTGTTGTGGCGGTTGTGTTAATGCGGCAAGTGATGAGAGAAAGGAAAAGGTTCGTGCAATTTGAATGGAGAGCTGGTACGGGTGATATATTAGAAGCAAATGTTGCCTGGTCTGCCTCAAGTACAAGTCTGTTGGGAGGATATTCCCACAAGCACTCGATGTGGCATCTCTACGCTTGGTCTTATCGTTCGAATCTTTTCCCACGTTGCGATTTGATTCGATTTCTATGTCTTTTCAAGACCCTTTTTGTAGTTTTTAAAGAAAGGCTCAAGTTCCTCAACCAAATGGCCTATAGACGTTGTCCTTGCAATACAAGAGGCTCTTTGAAGGAACCTTAGATGAGAGTATTGATCAGATTAGATTTATTCTCTTTCATTTACTTATCAAAAATTAAACAACGCGATCTATAACAAGTGAGGGTTTTTTATTGGCCCCCATTTATTTCACTAAAGGCATAAAAAGTTTTTTTGACGAAAATAAATGCCAAAAGTTATTTTCATAAATTTGAAAGAATATTCTTTCAAGCATAAAAACTTCAACGTTTGGGAGTTTGCTACGAAATAAGTCAATAAATGCTTTCAAGAAGGTCATGGCTCAATTCAGTCAGAAAAGAAAATAAAAAAATGAAATAAAACAAATGGGGTGGTGGGAACGGCATGGAAAAATGAGGATAAAAAAATCATAAATAATTACTTTGAAAAACGGACAGTGAAAAATTCATTGGCGCGATTGTCTGCTTGTTGATTCAGAAGGGTGTGTTATATTTGAAAAATGTCTCGCTAAGAGGCGTTTTGAAAGCATTTTGAATTAATGTCGGATCAGATATGTTTTCAAAAATGGAAAATCTATGTTTAACATTTGAAATCAATGCAAGGATTTGTTTAAAAAATCATCTTTTAGTTTGTATGTTGACTTTTCAGCTTTGTAAATATAGTTTACCTAAAGCGCCATAACTTTGAGGTATAAAGCAACGTTTGGGAAAAACACCGTTGTTTTTTTTTAGTTGCAGGGGTTATTTTGAAAATAATACAAGAGAAATAAAAAAAATTACTTTTACGGCAAGATAATTAAATTAATTATTTCAAATTTACAACGTATACAAGATAATTTCAAAGCGAAGACAATGACCAAACGTGGCATTGACTGATACACGGGAGAAATTAGTGCAAGCGTGAATATTTGAGTGACGGCCAGGAAAGATGCATCGCAAAAAAAATGTAAATGATGGCGAAGTTGAAGATGACCACGAAGATTATATCATTGTAGAAGGCTGAACAATAAAGGTGAATAATCCTAAATGGCGTTTGATCATATTTTTTAAAGTAAAAAAAAAATTTGAATTGAGGAACAATACCAGAGGCGAGACGATGGTGATGTAGAAGGTGCTAGGCGGGCAGTAGAGACGCGAGCAATCCGGACCTGGTGCATAAAAGGCTTAAAATTTAAGAGCGACCGAGGAATGGCAACGAGGAAGACAAGGAGACCTCCCAAAATACATCTCACTTTGCTCTTCTCTTGCCACCTCTTGCGACACCCATGCCATCTTAAACTCTCATTACCTTCAAAAAGATGCTTCGACGTGTATGATTCCAGCTAGCCATACGTGAAAAGCAAAATGTTGGAAGTTGGAAGTAAATAAAATGAAACTTAAAATAAAAGGGGCATTTAGTTCGGCCTGGAGTTTTGTTTTCAGAGAATAAATGATTGTCATCGACGAGGCCGAGTCGCAATGTGGCACTGAAGATCGTCATTGAAATCCTTTAGGTTCCTATCGCTTCAGACTCTCATGGAAGCCTATGAAGGGCTGTGTTTGCATGTCTCTAGAAGGCTTTCTACCAAAACTCATTAAAGTCTCTGGATTTCCGTGAAAATGTGCCTGGCACTTTTAGTGCAATAATGCTCAAAGTCACGCTTTTAAATTGATTCTCGTGAAGTTCACAAATGTACATCAAACTTTATCGCTTCATGATTTTCTTTCATATGCAAAATTTCTTTTATCAGTTCCTCCTTCCAAAACAAATTCTAGAACGAGAAGAGGACCACTTGGCCGATTGTTGAGTTATCGGAGTTGTGTAAGGTGAAGTGTTTGGTGGAATAATTGCATGGAATCCAGCACGGAGGAGTGAATTAATAGGCATTCCCGCTGTGTTGTGTTTGCTGATGTCAGGCTGCTTCTGTGTTTGCATATTCTTTGGTCCTACTTCTTAAATATGCCACTCATTTTGTTTGTTAAAAGTATTCAATTGTTTGAGTTAATTAGTGAAAAAACATCACGAACATGTTGTATTGATTAGAACCTTTCCAAAACGACATTACATCGGCCCGGCCTGTATGTTTTGAGGCTTTGATGATTGTTTATTAAAGTATTTTCAAAGGTGTGTTTGTGCGCATGTAATTAAGGAAGCTTTCGTGACGGAATTGCTGATTACTTTTTCAACAGGGGTCGTTAATCAACTTTTGAATAGCTAATGATTATAAAAAACAACCATTCCACCTTAATGAGCCCGAAATAGAGTCTTCCCACCTCCCATTGACCTGGTGAACATGTTTTAACAGATCATCTATCATTACCATAAAAAACTCAAACAGTTGGTTTGAAAGTCTATTTCAAGTTAGAAAGGGCTCTTGGAAAACTCCGGTTCACAGTCTTTCAGGGCGTACGGGGGAGTCAAACATACTGTGGCATAGAGAGGGATGTAAGAGGTCATTGCATTTATGTCTGCATACTTTCTGGTGCTGTTCAAATTTTATATTTCTTAAAGAGCACCCGCTTCACTGAAGCGTTTAATGAAGCTCCTATAAGGGTTGTTACTTTTTATTGTTCTCCATAACGATTGTGAGGCTGATGCTGATGATTGCGTGGTTGATATTTACTGATAATAATGATGATTGCAAAAAGTTTTGAAAGTTTCAAAATGACAAAGTGTTACTGCCAACCTGGTGGTGAACTGATGAGGTTGCTACTCCAATCACAAAGATAGTTGTGGGTTTCACCAATCAGAATGTTCGAAAAAAACATAATCATCATTTCATCATCATCACTTCATCATCATCACTTCATCATCACTCTATCATCATCACTTCATCATCATCACTCCATCATCATCACTTCATCATCATCACTTCATCATCATCACTTCATCATCATCACATCATCATCATCACTTCATCATCATCACATCATCATCATCACTCCATCATCATCACTTCATCATCATCACTTCATCATTATCACTTCAACATCGTCATTTCATCACACCATCTACTTCATCACCATCTTTACCACCACCACCACCACCACCACCACCACCACCACCACCACCACCACCACCACCACCACCACCACCACCACCACCACCACCACCACCACCACCACCACCACCACCACCACCACCACCACCACCACCACCACCACCACCACCACCACCACCACCACCACCACCACCACCACCACCACCACCACCACCACCACCACCACCACTATCGTAATAACAGTCATACGAACATCAATGACAACAGTCAGCTTGATAATGGAAGCATGTGAAATAACTAGGTTGAGGATATAATGATAAGATTACCAAGTAATTGGCAGAATGATAAAAGAGCCTTAATGACTATGACTATTGATGCAACCTCGCCGCATCGTTCGCCTGGCATAATTAATGGCTATAATGATGCTGGTGATGGTGACGCTAGTGCTTGTGGCAGTGATTTTGGCTTCTATGGTGTTGATGATGGCGGTGGTGATGATGGTGGTGATGGTGATGGTGGTGATGGTGAGGGTGGTGGTGATGATGGTGGTGGTGATGGCGGTGGTGATGATGGTGGTGGTGATGGCGGTGGTGATGCTAATGATGTTCGTGATGATGAAGAAAAAGAAGAAGAAGAAGAATGTGAAAAAAGAAGACTTCTGATACGATGGTGGTGACAATTATGATGATTGAGATGTCAGTGTGATTAGCATACAGATCCAGTGATAGCTTTGAAGGATTTTTGAAGATGGCAGTCAAATATATAGTCGAAATGGCCTATTCAAATTCAAATAAACTTCCCAGAAACAGACCCAACTACAGTGTGGGTTGAAGATATGTTCACAATAAAAGACGCCAATATAAAATATTTAGAACGCAGATAATCAGAGAAGGTATATAACTTGAACCAAGTCGAAATGAACAGCGTCCTTGACAGAATCAGATTTTGATTCAAATCCATAACTTTTACTCGGGCCTAAAATTTTCATTACAGACCTCCTTGTTGTTTTTCCACCTTCGAACGATGCAGTTAAATGCTTTGATTGCAGTTCTCCTCCTTTGACTCAGGCACTGAAACTTTAATAGTCGTCCACATCTTAACGAACATTCGCTCTCATTTCCTTCAGCCGGAGTAGTTTATTCGAAGCGTTGCGATGTGTAATTAAAAGGTGATACATTTGCGTGGCCTGTTAGCTGATCCAGTGCCAAGGTGGCAAATCGCAACGACGGCCTCCGAAAGCACATCAGTTTTGTCATTCAAAGCAGACAACTCTGCAACTTATATAACGTACATCTCCTTCATTTGATTCCTATACGAGTTTTAAAAGCTAAAGCAGCTATTGTTATTGTTTTCGTGTTGTCATTATCCTCAACTTTATGGACCACTTTATCTTTTTATGGTCTTTTTATAATCCAATTATTTTTTTAATTTCGTCTTATCTTTTGCCTCACTGTCTTGCTCTTTTTCTTCTCACGCTCCAACCTTTCACCCTCAACATTCGTCAATTCGAGTCGATACGTGTTAAAGTTATGAATTTAATCATCTCACATCCCTTCCACTCAATTCACTACCACTCCTCCAAAGCCGCCGATGAACATTTGATGAATTGAAAAAAGCTCAATATTTTGCAAAGCTCCAACACATGCTCTTCATAGTGAATGTCTGTGTTACAAATAATTAAAGTCCATGCACTGACGGAACTTCACATACAGGGAAAACAGTCAAAGGTACATAAAAGTCCTAATGATTTGAAAGCAGTTGGGAGCGAACTTGAAGGTCAGATAAAAAGATGAAAGACTTATTTTGAATCGAATAAATTCCAATTTAATTCCTGGCGATTCGAATTAAGCGTGTCGTGAATCATTTAGAAAAGATCGTTTAAAAAGCAATAAATAAGCTGCAGTTACATACATTAATGTCAAGCCTTCCTCCATAAAGAAAGACGTCTCTTTCTTATGCAAATCTCCCATCCGAAAGATTTTGGCCAAATTTAGATATTGAATTTGTACTTTAAATTTTTTTTTAATGAAAAAAAGGAGTATGATGAATAGTAATATTTTAGTACTTGTTAAATAATCCCTCTCGAAAGACAAACGCGTGCAAAATAACGACCAAACTCATTTTCATTTTTCCCACATGAAGTGTTAAGATGAATGACTACGAAAAAAAAATTTTCACATTTTATTTTTTTATTTAAAAAAAAAATTTAATCCGAAAATACTTCCTAAAAAGATAGATCCAAACGACCGCCTAATGACTGTCTCCCAGCCAAAATCGCCTCGGGCCGTCCTTTCAGTGAGCTCTTAAGTGGCGTTTGAAATTCAAAGTGGTGCCAAAGCCTTTTATTCAAATCATTCTTCTGAAAGACTCCATTAAAAATTGTTGTTTTTTTTTCTTCAAAAATGTGGAATAACCCGAAAATGAAAAACTCTGAAAAGTTATTTGAAATCCAGTTTTGCGTGTGTGTTTGTCTTTTGTGTGTCTTGTAACTACACAACTTTGTGTGTATGTGTTTGCGTGTGTTTGTCTTTGTGCGTTTTTGTTGGCATATTTATTTTTTTGTGTCAGTAGTGTCAAACATGAATTAACACATTTATACTGCGTGAATATAATTTGATCTTTTCTACCCCACAAAGAAATCTAATGACCATCGGCACAATAAAATCACTGCAGAAACGATAGCGGCGTCAAAGAAGACAAATAAAGAACTGATGGAACTTTTTGTACTTTCAAGGTGATCATGAAAACATTTTCCAAACCAAACGTGTACATACTATGAATGGCGTGAAAGTGAATGGTGTTGTGGAAAAAGTAGGGAAGGATTTTTTTATTATTCAATCTGCTCATCTCTCACGAGAAAGACCTAGTGATTGCTCGAAAGAAGGATTTATAATTAATTCATTCTTCAAGCATCTCCACACTGGCACAAAATACGTTTTGGCGGCTAAACGATAGGTAGATTGAGTGGAAGTTACCAAACCCAATCAGCTTCGCTGCAACGACGATTTCGTAAAAGCTCCAACTTTCAAATTTAGTTTTATAAGGGTGCGTTGACGAAGCCTGAAGGTTGCATAAACAGTATTCTCATTGTACTTTACTACATTATATATCTATTAACTTTAATGATTTCACAAAGCTGCAGCGTCAAACGCTATTAAGTGAAACGACGTGGGATGAGGAATCGATAAAATTAATGAAAAAAGCCGCATGGAAAGCAATCCTCAGCTCCCAAAGTGCCTTGCAAGCCGTCTTGAGAGCAATGCATGAAGACAATTAAAAGTGAGAGGCATTGGTAAGATAAAAGACCAAAGTAGCGAAGTCTCGAAGAAGGATTTGTTTATCATGCTCCTTCAAAGTGCCTTCGTTTCTTCTACTCCCCTGTGACTCCATCGCCATAAAGAACGGAGTTTTCCCGTCCACGCACACTTTCCATATATTAACTTCTTCCCGTCAAAGCACCAATTGAATTCCCTGGTGGATTTCTCACAATTTGCCACTGTTTTTTTTGCAGTGAGTGCGAATCTTTATATTCTTTTGTTCCGGCGCACGAAAGTGGAATGATTAGAGTAGTCATTGTTTCGAGGCTTGACTTCGTTTGAACAGTCAACAAAAGAGTTCTCTTTAAAAACAATGGTTTTCTTTTTCTAATTTTCACCCTCGATCAAATCAAAATAAACTTTTTATTCTGATGTGCTTCAAAGATGCCCATTGGTCAGAAAGGAAGATATACCGAACATGCATAAAAGCAAAAAGAAGTTGCTTCAATGCTGTCGAAGTTTTACTTTTGAATGGCAGATCAAAGTTTCCACCGGAAGGCGCTGGTAACCACGTTGATAACCTGATTGCCTTGTTTGAAGGCCTCATTTGGTGCTGGGCCTGATGTACTTTACGAATTCCCCACAGCGCTTTGATCGTTTGAATTTTTCGAGAATTTCACTTTTTTCTCTTTCAATATTCATTTAAAAAATTGTTCAAAAGTTCATCAAATATAAAAATCATTTTTTATTTAAAAAATAAAAGCACTGAGATATTGGAAAAATAAAAAATGTAATTAAACGGCTGTTGTTGCCACTCGTCTTGACACGTCCCACAATTTTCTATCTACGGAAGATAGAACTTTCAATTAAAATTTTTACTTTTATTTGAATATCATAACCATCAATTTTCAAAAATCCTTTTCGATTTCTTATACATACTTTTTATGTTCTTCTCGAAATGAAGAAGAAATAACAAGCACAAACGAAAAGCCTATGCTCTGGCAGCTTTCAGTGGCACCATTATGAACTCAATTGAAGCTCAAAAAATAATAAAGTGGAGCATCCCTTAAAAAAGATTATTTATTCATAAAACGAACACAAGAACGCCTCTTTAATCGTGCCATAAAGGAGCTTTTAGGTGTATTATAGACATAAAAGACTCTCTTTTTGTAACTTCCTGAATGTGTTGCAGACACAGGTGACATGACCGAGGCGATGTTTCCGAATTGTGTTGGTAGCTCTTTATGTAGAATAGCTAGAAGGAATAAATGTTTTTTTCTATTTTCATGTATTTTTAAGATGTAGTTTTTAAAATGGAAAAAAATCTACTAAACTTCACATTGCCTGATAGTTTTTAATTTGAAAAATTTTCGGAAACAAAAAATCCATCCTTGGCACAAAAACACGAAATGACTGAATTGAAAGCTGTTTCTGTGGTTTCAAGTTTTTGAATCTAGCACTTCTACGAAATGCAAGTAAGCAGCGCAGACAACATTGAAAAAGGGTTGGCAATAGCTTTTACGATTATTTGTGACAAAAAAAGTTGAGAGAATAAAGCGAAACTTCTTTTAAGGTTTGAAGATTTTAATGGCGAAACTGTTGAAGGATGAAAGCTTCAAGGCAAAATGTTGGAAATTGAAAGACGTGAGTAAGGAAATGTCGAAGGATGAGGTTAAAATAGTTTAACGGAGTTATGTTGTGTGTTGGAATGAATGTTGAATGAATGTACAATTTGTTCTAGCGCACAGTTCGCAAAATAGGTTGCTTCAAAAGCGCTAAGGATCAATCAAAGATTAAGTTAGGAAGAGGTCTTGGTAAAGGTGAGTTTTTAGTAGTTTAAGAAAGGTTAACAACGAGGTGGACGAGCGGAGGTTGTGTGAAAAAAGTTCTATAGGTTAGAGGCAGTATGGGAGAAAGAGCACTGACGAAGAAGTTTGAGGAAACTGGCTGAAGCAACAGGGGGCTGGATTGAGGGTATTTAAGTCATTCATGGGCGTGTCGAACGATGAGAAGATTATGTAAGTAAGCCGGTCGACCAATGGTAAAGATATTTTCTATAAGTCACATCAATTTAAATATAGACTTTTGGTCAACCAGTAACCAGTGCAGTGGGTAGAAACAGATGGTTCACTGGAAGAGTGTTGAATGTCGAAATATTCAAGTGTAAAAGTTTTGAATGCGGAGGAATTGAGTTTAAAATTATTGAAAAAGTGTAATTGGGCGAGGACTCGAAGATTCTCTCACTAACGACCAGGTAGATCGGCCGTGACTTCACAAGCCTAATGGTCACGTTCTGATTTCTTGAGAGGCCACTAAAAGTGGATTGATGTTTCGCTGAGTGCTTTGAAGTATTTTTTATAATTGAAGAAATACTGAAGGAAAAGTCAGGATAAGGAGCACAATAAAATGGCCTTGAAACTCTCTTGGTTAACGTTCCAGTATTAACATATTTTTATATTTTTATTTTATTAATATTTTTTGAAACTTTTCACTAAACAAATCGTAATATTGTATTGTCCTTCATTCCATGTATGTAGGTTTTTGTAGCGTATTGTATTGTATTATGTTGTATTGTAGTGTATTGTAGTGTATTGTAGTGTATTGTAGTGTATTGTATTGTATTATGTTGTATTGTAGTGTATTGTAGTGTATTGTATTGTATTGTAGTGTATTGTAGTGTATTGTAGTGTATTGTAGTGTATTGTATTGTATTATGTTGTATTGTAGTGTATTGTAGTGTATTGTAGTGTATTTTAGTGTATTGTTTTGTATTGTGTTGTATTGTGTTGTATTAAATTAAATTATATTATATGGTATTTGATTTTATTGAATTGTATCTCAGTTTATTGCATTGTATTTTATTTCATTATATGGTTTGAATTTTATTGTATTATATTGTATTTTAACGTTTACCTGATGTGTGAAGGTATTGAAGAGGTTAATGCCACTTGATGATGTTGGACACAGAGACCTTGTTCTCTGGACACAGAGACGTTGTTCTTGGACACAGAGACGTTGTTCTTGGACACAGAGACGTTGTTCTTGGACACAGAGACGTTGTTCTTGGACACAGAGACGTTGTTCTTGGACACAGAGACGTTGTTCTTGGACACAGAGACGTTGTTCTTGGACACAGAGACGTTGTTCTTGGACACAGAGACGCTGTTCTTGGACACAGAGACGTTGTTTTTGGACATAGAGACGTTGTTCTTGGACACAGAGACGTTGTTCTTGGACACAGAGACGTTTTTCTTGGACACAGACGTTGTTCTTGGACACAGAGACGTTGTTCTTGGACACAGAGACGTTGTTCTCGGACACAGAGACGTTGTTCTTGGACACAGAGACGTTGTTCTTGGACACAGAGACGTTGTTCTTGGACACAGAGACGTTGTTCTTGGACACAGAGACGTTGTTCTTGGACACAGAGACGTTGTTCTTGGACACAGAGACGTTGTTCTTGGACACAGAGACGCTGTTCTTGGACACAGAGACGTTGTTTTTGGACATAGAGACGTTGTTCTTGGACACAGAGACGTTGTTCTTGGACACAGAGACGTTTTTCTTGGACACAGACGTTGTTCTTGGACACAGAGACGTTGTTCTTGGACACAGAGACGTTGTTCTCGGACACAGAGACGTTGTTTTTGGACATAGAGACGTTGTTCTTGGACACAGAGACGTTGTTCTTGGACACAGACGTTGTTCTTGGACACAGACGTTGTTCTTGGACACAGACGTTGTTCTTGGACACAGAGACGTTGTTCTCGGACACAGAGACGTTGTTCTCGGAGACAGAGACGTTGTTTTTGGACATAGAGACGTTGTTCTCTGGACACAGAGACGTTGTTCTTGGACACAGAGACGTTGTTCTCGGACACAGAGACGTTGTTCTCGGACACAGAGACGTTGTTCTCGGAGACAGAGACGTTGTTTTTGGACATAGAGACGTTGTTCTCTGGACACAGAGACGTTGTTCTTGGACACAGACGTTGTTCTTGGACACAGAGACGTTGTTCTCGGACACAGAGACGTTGTTTTTGGACACAGAGACGTTGTTTTTGGACACAAAGACGTTGTTCTTGGACACAGAGACGTTTTTCTTGGACACAGAGACATTGTTCTTGGACACAGAGACGTCGTTTTCGGACACAGAAACGTTGTTCTTGGACACAGAGACGTTGTTCTTGGACACAGAGACGTTGTTCTTGGACACAGAGACGCTGTTCTTGGACATAGAGACG
>OX387247.1:1456235-1483735 GCA_947562095.1 Branchellion lobata | reverse complement strand
CTCAACTGAAGTACAAATGCCGTCCTAGAGTGTCCAGTCCTCTAGTAGCCCACAGCGCGTAAAACCGTTTCCATGGGAGCGTTTTTGAACATAGTGCCAAAGGGCGCGTTACAAATGCTTTGATTAGATTAGATTCATAACCCCAAATATTAATGCATTCTTTAAATGCATTGTGGGAACCTTGTTGAAGCCACGCGAGATTTATATTTTAGAAATGCCTTTTTTAAATATCCGAGTTTAAAACTATTTTTGAAACAGAGTAATTTTGAACACTCAGAATGGTTCATTTCAACGAAGGAAAGTCCACTAGGCACAAGTCTTTTTATGAATCCCATTACATGTTCATACTTTATTAAAAAACAGACGCAAGCGACAAACCACAAATGACAAAAAAACTGCCTGCAAAAGGCAATTAGAAGTGAGTTCACACATGCACTGGCAAAAAGGCAAACAGACAAACAAAAAATCAAAAACTCCAAAAACCTTTTAATTGCCAAGTGTCAGCAATCTCCGAGTCACGTCATTGATCGGCACCTATAAGTGACAACAATAAACATCAAATGCATGTGAGACAATAAAGCAATTTAACGGCTCGAAAAACAATTGGTGGCTTGTGTGGGCGAATTTATGTGCCACTTGGCTGGATATTCATCAATGAGATCTCCTCGCTCAATGGCCAAGGAGTGGAGGTGCCTTGATAAATGGACGCAATGAAAGCTCTTCAAAAGCGCCCGCGTCATTACTCATCGTTAATCTCGCCTACTACCACCATACACTTCTGCGGGCAGTCCTTGCTTGGATCACTTCAAACCACTTCCAGCGTTTGATCCTTCTGCGTTCAAGACTTTGTGGAGTTTCTTTGTCATACATGTCTAGCTGCATTTTGACCGTGTTGTACAAATTAAGTTTTTAACAAACAACATACCTGTTTTTTGCCGTTTGTTAGTCAGCAACTTTTTGAAGTCAGACCACTAGCGAACTTATTCGATAACATTTGATCATTTCAAAAACCCAGCCTTTTTTATCGTTAGCAGTATTTATAGAATTTTTAGGTTAATTACTAATGGAATTTTCACACCAAGCGTCGAATAAAAATTCAACTCCAGTCTCACTTCAAAGTTTTCACTATTTCGAGAAAATCTACGGTGCACTGAAATTAATTTTATTTGAAAACAAAAACTTAAATAATATTTTGATTTTAAAATTTATTATTTTCAAATGCCAAAATTTCAAGCCGAGACTTAAAACCTTCACAAATACCACTTTTCTTAGGACTAAAAAGTAAATTTTTGTTATGCGCTATTCATACTTCCGATTTAAAACCACTTTTTTTATAATTTTAATTTTGGAAACATACAATAATCACCCTCCATGCGGCTCTCACGCAACTTTCTTAAACAACTTTTTGCTTCGTCTTGTAAATAATTTTTTCAAGCCATCAAATGCACACGCTCAACACCAC
The DNA here is from genome assembly GCA_947562095.1 of Branchellion lobata. Lineage (NCBI taxonomy): Eukaryota > Metazoa > Annelida > Clitellata > Hirudinida > Piscicolidae > Branchellion > Branchellion lobata. The sequence goes on along the minus strand of OX387247.1, from coordinate 1,482,273 downwards.
CTTCCATTATTTAGAAGAAATTAAAAAATCACCTTGATTCATTCTTTCTTTTGTAAAACTCATTCCGGAATTTTCGTTTCAATGAAAAGGTAAAAGGAAAACCAGCTGGCTTTCAAGTATCAAAAAGACAAAAGAAAAGCTGTCCAAAAGGGGGACTTAGTGCGGAAAGAATTGAAGTGCCATATATAACAACAAACGAACGAACACGGTAACTTGAATGAACGATAGAAATGAACCTAAAAGTTTAAAAAATAACAAAAACTAAAAGTAAAAACTCAACGTTGATGGCGAAAGAATGGGAATTGCCGTTTGCGCACGTGACCAAAAGTCAGAAACAAATCAGTAAAATCAGATAAATAAACCCGGCGTGTTTTTGCGCATGGCATTCATCAGTTGCCTTCTCCGCTTCATGGCCCGCTTGTCTTTGTCTCATAATAGCAATTGTAAAACAAAATTATTGTTTCCTCGTATCTTCGCCATTACGCTGATGGGATATTTATTCCATGAAAAGTTCCTCGGTCTTGTGCATTGCCGCTTCTCCCAGTCTTCGAATCGTTATTTGCGATTGAGGTGAAGAGCGAACTTCAAGTGTCATTTAGCAAACATCGGGATGTATGGCTGGCACATGCATGTTCGAATGTATGGCTAGAAACAACAAAATCACCGTTTAAACACGTGAATATTTCTGTATGATTACTGTTTGGTATGTACACAAGTTTTTGTTTTAATGCTTGAACTCATAATTCCTGCACACAAGCACACTCCTCACGCCCATGCCACCGCAACACAAATGAACACACCCCCTTCTTCCCACGTACACTTCAAAACACAAAGGCACACAAAAAGACATTTACGCAGTCGCTATTTCTTGTGTCAGCAGTTGATAAGCTGACTTCCATATATCTACTAGACACACGCTGCTGTGAAACCTGAAGAATAAGAGCATAGGCAGGTGAATGTTGGTGAGTAATAAACAGCCCATCTCTCCGTAAAACTCAATTTGAGCGGGCAGCTGAAGATTCTTGCACAGGATGGTTCTGAAGATCCACACCGAGAGGTTTCCGACAATCAGGAAAGCCAAAGTTCCTCTGCCGGGCATTTCTGTGGCCTCGTGGATGGTGGCGGGATAGCGCCTGAGGGAGATAAAGATCAACAGAGTCTGCACCGCAGTCTGTACCATGCCCAGTAAAGCCGACACCAGTTGCAGCTGGTCTCTGATGAGGTGGAAGGGGTCCATGTCATTCAGTTCGTAAGACTCGTCAGTGGAGGGAAGGACTGTCATAGACGTTGTGTTGGAACTGAGTAGCGTGCTGTGGTTGGTGGCTGGAGGGTGGATTTATATGTATTTGAACTTGGGGTTGCAAACTAGGGGTGGTTGTTTGTGTTATCTTGTTCGAGCCGTCTTCGTTCCGGCGAAATCTTCAAATAGGTAATTACTTTATTTCAAGGAAATCGTTATTTTGTGTATAAAAAAACTTTCAAATGGTCGGTATGCGCGTTCTTTATGCGAAATTATTTTATTTAACATTGAAATTTTAAAATCTTTTGAAATTTTTCAGTTAATGAACTTTCAAAAAGTTCCTTCAAGATTCCTAATTATTTTTTAAGCTCAACTTTACCAGGTTCGTATACCTCTTATAAACAAAAAGAAAATTTTCATTAGTTTTGGAATCAATTCCGAATAAAAACAGGATTTTTCAAAAGTTAAACTGAAAGTTCAATCACTCTTTCACTTAACTGAGTTATGAAAAAAGGATAAAATGTTCAAAAAGTTTTCCAAAGTTTTTTTTTTTGAAAAATTTTCAATTATACGTTTTTATTTTCTAACTTTAAAACTCACAAAGAAAATGAAATTTTATCTCAGATAATATTGATTATTTTATAGTTTTTCTATACCAGTTTAATTGAATTATTCACAAAGTTTATTTAATCGGATTTTTCAAAAATTCATCAAGATTTAATGAAGCATATAAATTCTCAACTGAACCAGCCTGGGTGGAGAGGCATGGTTGCATTGGAGGAAGGCAAAGAGGCTTCGAAGGGGAGACGGAGGGTGGTGAAGAGGGCGCTAGCGTTGATGACTTCGTACGTGATGGAGCCAAAGGCTGCCAGAAGGATGAGAATGTCGTCTGTGGTGACAGGCTTGGGAGCCAGAGCGAGGTTCTTGGTGAGAATGAAAGCGGCGACACAGGCGATGAGGAGGAGCAAGTGAACGACGATGTCGGTGGAGAAGTAGATGATCTCAGCTCTTGAGCGGTTGTGCTGCAGTTGCGAGAAGAGAAAAACGACTGAAGTGACGATGGTGATGCACAGAATGACCATGCCGGCGAAGAGACCCATGTGGGACTTCTGCAGGGAGTCTTCCTCAAAGTGACCTTCTTGCTGTTTGAGCATGTCCACAGGAATGGTTACGGGAGCTGATTGAGGTTTATGGAGACGGGATGGGTGCTTCGAAGGGTAATTATTTTTTTCCACTTTGGTGAGTTTATTTGGACTATGTGATATTTGTTTATGTCCCTTTTCGACGTCTGAAAATGTTACTTTACTTTCACTACGCGATGCCTTGGCTTCCTCCATGTTTATTTGTTGCACGTATTGCTCAAAATCACTTGGGGTTACGGAAAAAACTTTTGTTATGTTTTTACTCTTTTTTGAAATGTTTGAATCGGCTTCGATGGCTCCGAAATAAATGAAGCAAGAAATACTGCCCACTGCCACCAAGCTGTACTCAAACACGAATGGAGTCAAGTACTTAGAAGCCTCGTTCAACAAATCAGAGTCACATTTTTCTTTCAATGCTTCGTTAAAAGAAGCTGAAAATTTAAATTTTTAAATTTTTAAATAACTCAATTAAAATTAAAATTTATTCGAATAAGACGAAAATTTTTTAGGAAAGGATCAATTATGATGACACACTTGGGTTTTGAGAGTGCAGCTTGGAAAGTGTTTTGTAATGATGTTCGTCGATGATTTCTTGGATCATGGTGTGGACCCAGAGGTTGATGTTGGTTATGATGAGGTGCACCATTCCGAACCACACCAGAGGCTGCTGTCTCGTCACGTTGATCTGCGGAGATATCGGTGGATGCATTGAAGACTCATGATTCATGTACAGTAAGCATCAAAGCCTTACATCTTACACCAAAGTATAAAGATACCTTTTTTTATGAATTTCAAAATAATTATTTTTTAATAATAAAAATACGATATCGAATAAAGTGTATGGCACTTTGCATCACCAACCTTTGCATGCTTGAAGAGGAAGTAAGTCTGCAGAAAGACAAAGATGAACATCCAGATGAAAATCCAACCAAAACGCATCTTGTGCGAACACTCAACATTAGTTATGAGACTCGCTTGAATTTCCAAGGCGTAGTTCACCAGGTTTCCGAGCCCAAAAACTTTGAAATTTGAAAATAATTATCAATTTTGAAGAGGAAAGTGGATGTTTCGAACACTGCAATGAATAAAGCGCTTTTTAAAGAAGTTATTCACATTCAAAAAGCTGATTACAACGAGCTCACTGAGGGCTCCCAGTCTGAGAAAGAGGTTGGATCCGTGGTGGGTGAAAGCGTTTCCGAAGGAGTCGGTGTTGATCCACGTCTGACTCTCCAACACCTCTTCCTCTTCTTCCTCAGACTCCGTCTTGGGGTCTTCGTCGTTTTCGTGTGTCCAGCGGGGTGTCTCTTTGTCGTTTGGCTGGTTAATGGAGAGGGAGAAGTTGGAGTGCTTGTGCCTCTTAGAAGTGATCGGCAACATGTCTTGAACCGGTTCAACACCCCTGAGAGATCCGAAGATGTTTAAGTCGAATTCAATTTCAGTTACTGAAGTTAATCAATCAATTTGCTAACAAAAAGTGTTATTCAACCAATGAACCAACAACTCCTGCAACGAACGGAACACAAAACTTCACAACGATGAGACCTCAAATGCAGCAGCTTGGAGCTCTTGTGGAAGGACGCAATGCTGAGGTTGTCTGTGCTCTTGGGCTGTGTCCTGCGCAGTCCAAACTCAATGCCCGAAAAAGAGCCGAAAGAAATGTTGGACTTTCTTCTGGTGTATCGGTGTTTGTGCTCTTCAGGATGCTGCGGCTGTGGAATCTCCATCAAGTCCTTCTCCGTCGGCTCTGTCAACTCGACATTTATCGTGGGAACTTTTTTTTTAACTTTTGATTTCCAAATTGATGAAAAATCTTTTAATTTAGTGAGTTTTTTTTTCAGAATTGTTTTATTTTTTGAGGCTTTTTCTCCTCGAAGAACAAAAAATAGAAGGTAAACTAGGAAGATGGATGAAAGAGTCAACGTGAAGGTCAGGAAGACCTGCAAATATAATTAATATTTCACATACTTCTCGAAAGTTTTGAACTCCTGTGATATAACTTCACGATGCATTGAACATATTAACCCTTCAAAACAAAATATATTATTTAAATCATTAAGTATCTTTGTAATTTGTCAACTTGAATGGGTTGAGGATGGGGTTACAACAAAAGAGCTACCGTGTGGTAGACAGTTTCCAGCCATTGGTCTTTGAGCGCCTCTGCAATGGGGAAGATGAGGCCAAAGCTGAGGAGGGTGACTGCGTAAACAACGCTCAACAGCTTTGTGTAGTCTAGACTGCAAATATGATTGTATGTAAAGAGATTCGAGGGATATGGAAGAGGGGATGTAAGTGAATAGAGTGGAAATAAATGGTGGCCTTGCAAATGGCGTGGTAGTAAACAGAATGGTTCGGCCAATGATTTATAAATTGGTGAGATATTACGTTAAATAATTATACGACTGCCGCTCAGCGGGCCATCAAGAAGACGCATAAAGCAAATAAGCGCAGCTGCTTGCATCGCAGGCATTGGGGCGACGTGAGAGTCCTCCTAATGTCGCCATTACTGTCAGGCCCCCTTTCTTTTTCCCTCCCTCGTCCTCCTTCCCTCTTTTCCTTCTTCTCCCTCTTTCCACTTCTCCCTCTTTCTACTTCTCTTTCTACTTCTCCCTCTTTCTTCCTCCCCCTCTTTCTTCCTCCCCCTTCTTCCTTCCTCTTCTTTCTTTCCTTCCACCAAGGGGAGTCCTTGTTCCAAATGACCTTCTTACAAACTTCAACCCATCGTGTTTCTCCCAACAATTCAATCTTTTTTGCAATCGAATTTTTAAAAATATTTTCTGCGCTTCTAAAACCTTCAATATACTTCCAATTGTGCACATGAATGATTTTCAATATTATCCCTCCATGGCGCCATTAACTCTTTCAATTTTTCAGATAAGCCTTTTCAAAGTTAAAGAAAATTTTTTTTCACTCTTACTTTTTCAGAATAATTTTTAGTGCTTTTTTTCCAAGTTTATCCTATTTGAACTCAAACGAAACTCACGTGGTTGGCTTGTAGGACGCGTACATGATGTCCTGCTGGGTCATTCTTCATAAAGGCAACCTCTAAAGAAATAAACAGTAACATAAATCATTAAACCCACAGATTTTCCGTGCTAGACATGCAATTAAAAAGTCAACTTGATAAGAAGTTTTTGGACCATTGGGAATTTCAATGCGCACTTTGCCACAATTTCCATGATGAATGGTCCCGAGGAAGTTTCAACAGAAGACTTCAAAATGCCGTCTGCCATTTAAATCCTTATCGTTCAAGCGCTTCATTGTTAGGCTTGTAACTCCAGTTATTATAACTCGTGTGAGCTAGTGACTTATTTCAGGTAAATAGAAATTCTTGTCAATAACGAACATTGTTTGTCACAAGCAACATTGTTCCTTTCATACCAGAGGTCCCAAAAAGGTTTCTTAAATCGACTAACAGCCTGGTACTAAGAGCGCCTCTAGCTTATGACTTAGTGACTTGTGGTTGTCAAGGGAGTTGAGGTACTCAAAGAAGGTAACGAAGTTACTTGCACCCACTGATGAGAGATGATGCAAGAGCAGGAGTCAATTTGCAAAACTTCCACTCATGAGCAGGATAAACTTGTTTGTTTATTTCATCATAAAACACTCTGTGATTGTGTCTCTACTGAACGACGTGCAAGTCGACTCAGAGAATTCATAATTGAAGAATGAGCTTCGAGCTAAAAATACAACCTCACTCCTATACAATCTCAACACCCGCTAATGCTAATAATATGTTTGTGAGTGCCACACACTGCTGTTATGACACAGAATACTTCAAGAGTAAGCTAATTACATGTGTGATAATGTCGTGGCCTTTGCACCGAAGCTCCCTTAAAGATTAATATAACTTGACGTGGTTTGATGTAACCCTTCATGACATGCGGCATATAACTACATTAAACTTATGACTCAACTCCATATCTCTTGTGATATAAGTCCCTATGACTTGTGACATAATTCCATATAGCATATAACATCCAACATAAAATATTCTATAACCCTATATTACATATGATTTATAGCTCCACTTGACTACACTCAACAAATGTTTAAGGTTGAAGTTTAGTATCTCATTTTACTGGCGTAAATATGCACATCTTCCACTGAACTTTTCTCCTCCATAATCCGCCTCAAAGCTGTCCTCTGGAGTGTTTTAGAAATCAAAGGTCGCTCGCAGTGATTAAAGTCGAGCTGGCTGGTCTTTTATTTTTTATGGCCAAAAACAAAAACTAATAAAATAATGTGGTTTTGTGGTCTTGGAAGGTCGTAAAAACTAAAGGCTATATAGGAGTTGTCCTTGCACACTGTTGATGGTGGTGGTGATGACGATGAAGAGGAATATGATGATGATAAAGACGAAGAGCAGCAGGAAAAGAAGAATGAAGAAGAGGAAGAGGAGGAAGAAGAGGAGGAGGAGGAGGAAGAGGAGGAGGAGGAGGAGGAGGAAGAAGAGGAGGAGGAGGAAGAAAAGGAGGAGGAGGAAGAAGAGGAGAAGGAGGAGGAGGAGGAGGAGGAGGAGGAAGAGGAGGAGGAGGAGGAGGAGGAGGAGGAGGAAGAGGAGGAGGAGGAGGAGGAGGAGGAGGAGGAGGAGGAGGAGGAGGAGGAGGAGGAGGAGGAGGAGGAGGAGGAGGAGGAGGAGGAGGAGGAGGAGGAGGAGGAGGAGGAAGAGGAGGAGGAGGAGGAGAAGGAGGAGGAGGAGGAGGAGGAGGAGGAGGAGGAGGAGGAGGAGGAGGAGGAGGAGGAGGAGGAGGAGGAGGAGGAGGAGGAGGAGGAGGAGGAGGAGGAGGAGGAGGAGGAGGAGGAGGAGGAGGAGGAGGAGGAGGAGGAGGAGGAGGAGGAGGAGGAGGAGGAGGAGGAGGAGGAGGAGGAGGAGGAGGAGGAGGAGGAAGAGGAGGAGGAGGAGGAGGAGGAGGAGGAGGAGGAGGAGGAGGAGGAGGAGGAGGAGGAGGAGGAGGAGGAGGAGGAGGAGGAGGAGGAGGAGGAGGAGGAGGAGGAGGAGGAGGAGGAGGAGGAGGAGGAGGAGGAGGAGGAGGAGGAGGAGGAGGAGGAGGAGGAGGAGGAGGAGGAGGAGGAGGAGGAGGAGGAGGAGGAGGAGGAGGAGGAGGAGGAGGAGGAGGAGGAGGAGGAGGAGGAGGAGGAGGAGGAGGAGGAGGAGGAGGAGGAGGAGGAGGAAGAGGAGGAGGAGGAGGAAGAAAAGGAGGAGGAGGAAGAAAAGGAGGAGGAGGAAGAAGAGGAGAAGGAGGAGGAGGAGGAGGAGGAGGAGGAGGAGGAGGAGGAGGAGGAGGAGGAGGAGGAGGAGGAGGAGGAGGAGGAGGAGGAGGAGGAGGAGGAGGAGGAGGAGGAGGAGGAGGAGGAGGAGGAGGAGGAGGAGGAGGAGGAGGGAGGAGGAGGAGGAGGAGGAGGAGGAGGAGGAGGAGGAGGAGGAGGAGGAGGAGGAGGAGGAGGAGGAGGAGGAGGAGGAGGAGGAGGAGGAGGAGGAGGAGGAGGAGGAGGAGGAGGAGGAGGAGGAGGAGGAGGAGGAGGAGGAGGAGGAGGAGGAGGAGGAGGAGGAGGAGGAGGAGGAGGAGGAGGAGGAGGAGGAGGAGGAGGAGGAGGAGGAGGAGGAGGAGGAGGAGGAGGAGGAGGAGGAGGAGGAGGAGGAGGAGGAGGAGGAGGAGGAGGTGGAGGAGGAGGAGGAGGAGGAGGAGGAGGAGGAGGAGGAGGAGGAGGAGGAGGAGGAGGAGGAGGAGGAGGAGGAGGAGGAGGAGGAGGAGGAGGAGGAGGAGGAGGAGGAGGAGGAGGAGGAGGAGGAGGAGGAGGAGGAGGAGGAGGAGGAGGAGGAGGAGGAGGAGGTGGAGGAGGAGGAGGAGGAGGAGGAGGAGGAGGAGGAGGAGGAGGAGGAGGAGGAGGAGGAGGAGGAGGAGGAGGAGGAGGAGGAGGAGGAGGAGGAGAGGAGGAGGAGGAGGAGGTGGAGGAGGAGGAGGAGGAGGAGGAGGAGGAGGAGGAGGAGGAGGAGGAGGAGGAGGAGGAGGAGGAGGAGGAGGAGGAGGAGGAGGAGGAAGAGGAGGAGGAGGAGGAGGAGGAGGAGGAGGAGGAGGAGGAGGAGGAGGAGGAGGAGGAGGAGGAGGAGGAGGAAGATGATGGTCTTCGATGATACTTGTTATAGTGGGTTGGGAGACTTGGCCTTTTTTAGAGATGGCCAATTCGACTGAAGGATGAATTACTGAATTGAAGGTGAATTATTGAATGGAAAGTGAATTATTGGATGAAAGACGAATTAGTTGATTGAAGAGTGAATAATCTCAACAGAGGCGTGCCTTGCATTCACCTACTTGCTCCGTTTAGTTTTCCAGCTTTGTTTTCGCTGCCACAATTTCAATGTTTGCAGAAAGGTTTTAACAGTTCCTGAAGCTTACTGAAAGCTTTCAGGGCAAAGGTATGCTTTTGTGAAAAAAGAGTAAAAAGGGTCCGAAAACTGGCATGTGAATAGCGACTCACATCGACCCAATTCACCACCAGCCACTTCGGAAATCTTAAATTATTCCTAATCTGTCTTGTTATTGTAATGCCTTTTGACGAAGTGTTGAATGAATAGCTTAATTTCCTTTGGTTTTTCATTTATCACCAACGAATTCTTGCATTAAGTCTCTCTCGAGTTTTTGTTTTAAAATAAACTTCAATGTCCTATCTAACAAAATTATTCCAATCTAATCAAATCATTTATATAGCGCTGATTCCACACTGTTCAAGAGCGCTTTGCTACGCGAATCCTATTGAGCGTCGTCTGCTTAAAGACTAGACGTCCAGGACTGCATCATGAAAGTTGGATTCCCCTTCCATGAGGCACCTCCGTGGTAACACCAAACAGGAAGACAAGAATAACTATGATGGTCCCAAACAGGCAATCTAACGCTCTGGTGCCAACTTTAGACACAGCGACGCAAAAAATTTGAAAACCTGCTTCCTTGCGTGAGTTTTCTTCCCAAAATTAAAACATCAACTCCACAGTGATGAGAGATTTGCTGACAGAAACCTTCGTGTGAAATAGACTCAACTGGAGTTTTCTATCACACTTTAAACACTTGGCTGTCAGTTAAAACGATCTTAAAGGCACACTTTTTTTCCTAGTCTTTATTGGAGCAAATCCAGACAAACGATGAAAATGGCACAGAACATGGTGAAACTTGTGTCCAAGTTTGCCTTGAAACTCTTTGAGGCTGATGCCGCCGTAGTGAAAGTGATGTTTGTGTCTCGTGGCACGTTGGGTGATCTTTTTAACTTCGTTTAAGAATTCTCATCTTTTGTAGTGACGTTACTTAAAAGCGGTAACTTTGTAATTGTGTTTGTAGCAGTATAAGAACTTTGTGTCGATATTGATACTCCGATCAACTTTGATTTTCACCTTGAATTATGAAACTTGTATTTGTCCATTCATTATTATGCATTCATGCATTATTTTAATAAATCATTTTTATTATTTATTTAAAGGAGCTCCTTTTGACAACATTCTTCATAAAATAGGCCCTTCTTGTCGAGCGCCGTGTATATTATAACAATGTTCTATTGATAAAATTGGTCGAAAAAAAATAACAAAATAATAATGATTAATAATGAAAATAAATAATAATAATGAATAATAATAATAAATATATCGGTATATGAATAAAAAAATAATAATAAATTATATTGAAAAATTGGAAGACGCATGAAAGACGTCTGATGGTGATGAGGACAACGACGTAGGTGAAAATGCTGAGAAGGATGAGGGAGATGAAGAAACGCCGCTTTTGCTGCTGCTGCTGAAGATGATGATGAGGATGGTGATGATGATGATGATGATGATGATGATGATGATGATGATGATGATGATGATGATGATGATGATGATGATGGTGATGATGGTGATGATGATGATGATGATGATGATGATGATGATGATGATGATGATGATGATGATGATGATGATGATGCTGATGATGATGATGGTGATGATGCTGATGATGATGATGATGATGATGATGATGACGATGATGATGATGATGATGATGATGATGATGATGATGATGATGATGATAATGATGATGATGATGGTGATGATGATTGATGATGATGATGATGATGATGATGATGATGATGATGAGGATGATGATGATGATGATGATGATGATGATGATGATGATGATGATGATGATGATGATGATGATGAGAAGAAGGAGGAGGAGGAAGAGGAGGAGCAGGAAGAGGAGGAAGAGGAGAATGAAGAAGTAGCTGGTGGTGGTGATGATGCCGGTGTTGTGTAATGTCTGTGTAAGGATTAGTGTCTTAAGGAGTCTCCCAAGACGTATGGGCGATTATAGTCTCTTAAATCGTGCTTAAATCTTCCATTAGAAATATTATAACAGAATTTTTTTCTATTTCAAAATTTCCAAATTATATCATGGAAATGTCCTTCGAATGGCTGTTCGCACATTCATTCAAAATTTGAAATAATTTAAAAGTGAATTTTAAAAAAATCATTAATTAGTTCAACTATCTCAATGGCTTTTAAAGGCTGAAACATCATAAGATCAATGGACTCGTGACTTTTTGAAAATCTCAAAAACGAAAAAAACTTCCTTTTCTTTGATTTATATTTCATTTTAAATTTCAAATTTTCGCGTTTTCAGAAGTTCTAAATTGTTTTTTTTTTAAATAACGATTATTACACTTCTTTCATTTTAATAAAGAAATTCAATTTGAACAAAACGTTTTAACCTACAGTTACATTTAAAAAATTGAATCTTTCTTTCATTTTATTGAAAGTGAGTCTATTGACATTTTTTGGCCCACAACTTTATAAATCATTTCAACATGTTCACTATTCCGTATCCATATAGAAAAACATCAGGTTGAAGATAACTAATGTGCTAATCAGCTCCAGTGTGACTCTGTTGAAAACTTTCAACTTTTATTTAACTTAAGATATATTGTTAACATTTTAACAATTTGAAATATCATAAAATTAAGGTTCAAAGCATCTGATACTTCACAAGTCACTTTATATCAAAGTAAATTCAACCACCCACTAATATACAACACCACAACACGAGCACCTGATAGCTGTGTGGTACATTCTGTAGAACTTTTCCTCTTCTGGAATGAAATATAATCTACTGCTTACATCTCCACGATACCTCTTCATTTCACTTTATTCTGAAATTTCATTTATTAAAGGATGTTAATGAATTTTGATTAGTTGATTTTGCGAAAAATTAACGGTAATTACTAAGTACCTTCTGACGAAATATTTCAAAACCCACCACAGAAAATTTTTCTTTTTGTAAAACGTGCCAACTGTATTCAAAATCGTTTTTGCGTCATTTATATACGGTAATTAACAAATAATTTTAATTATTTTAATACTTTTAATATTTTAAAAAATTGAGAAAATCTTTCGACAAATTTCGATAAATTATTCTACAGATATTTATACAATATGTTGGTCATTACTTTTGTTACATAAATTAACACTTAAACTATGGGCGTTTAAAAGTACCTATGTGAAGTGTAACTTTTATCAAATTCTCATTTCGAGTTTGTTTTGAATCTAATCTTTTCTACCCAATATTAAAATGCCAGATGTTTTGTATAGAAAAGATGGCAATAAGTTTGATGATGATTCTGCAAGTAAGAACACTTAGTTCAATCGAATTCTGATATTCATCATAAGGCCGACATAACAATTTTCAAAAGTGCAATTGTGTAAACAACAAAACTTAACAATTTTTGAAATTTCATGAGGAAAGCAGCTAAAGCGAATTGAGACGGAAGATAGTTCTAGGAATGTCTTAAATAATACAAAGCATAAATTTATGAATAATAATGCTTTGAGAGTGAATATGAATAGACAAGATGGGTTTCAATATAAAAAAATTGCTATTAGGAAATTATTTTCAACGTCTTTTTTACTGATATTTCAGAATTGGTTAAAAGTTTGACACTGAAAGAGTATGACAAGTTCTTGAGAAGCTACAATGACAAATTAAATTATTTTGGAGATGAGAAGGCCAATGACCTTTGGAATCTCAACACTTGTCCTGTCCAACTGCAAGTCTGTGCCTCTTCCATTGAGAAAGCATCATACTTTGAATTTGTTACAAAACTATAAAAGGAGTAATTATTGAATTCATTCAACATTCCAAAAGACGGGGGCAGAAGAAGACCTTGAGGTGGACGACTTGATGGTGTCAGGAAGTGTTACTTTCAACAAGGTAAACATTTCAAATATATATTTTTATAACCTATTTGAATCTTATATTTTTGAAATGTTTGTCAGTGTTATAGATACTTATGCTCAATTAGGGCAATATGGGAGAAATTAAATAATGCCAATACATGACTACAACAAGCCTAACAAAAATATCACTTCCAACAACAGCAATTACAACAATAACAGCGCCAACAACTACAACACTCACAATAATAACACAAACAACAACACAACCTCCAAACAGATAACAGCAACCTTATGTGACTTGTGCCTGCAGATGCATCACCTCACCACCTATTGCCACCACAGTCTCCTTGACCCAATCATCTTTTATGGAGAGGCTGGTTGGTGTACTTTTGACCTTTATATTTTTTAATGAATATTTAAAAAATTCTTATTTTTATTGTCTCATAATGTTTTTCAAGGTTTGTTTTTTTCTTAATTTTTGCGTTAAGGTAGTTTACGTTTTGAATGAATTATTTCTACGATCCTTTCAAGATGAAGGAAAAGATGAACAGATGGAGATTTCGAGATTTTTGACTGTCCTCAAAGTAATATGAAGTTATTGAAGCTTTTGAACAAGTATTGAGTGAATAATAAATAAACTATAACGCAATACTACTACTACTACTACTACTACTACTACTACTACTACTACTACTACTACTACTACTACTACTACTACTACTACTACTACTACTACTACTACTACTACTACTACTACTACTACTACTACTACTACTACTACTACTACTACTACTACTACTACTACTACTACTACTACTACTACTACTACTACTACTACTACTACTACTACTACTACTACTACTACTACTACTACTACTACTACTACTACTACTACTACTACTACTACTACTACTACTACTACTACTACTACTACTACTACTACTTCTACTACTACTACTACTACTACTACTACTACTACTACTACTACTTCTACTACTACTACTACTACTATTACTACTACTACTACTACTACTACTACTACTACTGCTGCTACTACTACTACTACTACTACTACTACTACTACTACTACTACTACTACTACTACTGCTGCTACTACTACTACTACTACTACTACTACTACTACTACTACTACTACTACTACTACTACTACTACTACTACTACTACTACTACTACTACTACTACTACTACTACTACTACTGCTACTACTACTACTATCACTTCTACTAGCACCACTACTAATGATAATAATAATTTATTTTTTTAAAATATTATTAAAAAATATTATTAATCTTAAAAAAACTATAAAATTTATAAATAAAACTATTTATATTGAAATAGCAATAAGCTGAATGTATAAAAAATGGATGAGAGAGCATAGAGTATTAATGAAGGACCCTTATAGGCCACCCTTCCACATGCCGCAGGAAGTGCATGGCTTTGTCGAAGCGAGTGCTGCAGTGCTTCGAAACCTGGTGCAACAGTTGTCCATCATCCACTCGAACGAAAAGTTAACTTCCTAACGCTTTCAACCTTGTTGCTGATAATATTGTTATTTTAGATACAATACAATACAATACAAACACGAATATTATTATAGTGACATTAACCCCGTAGAGTTTCGAGGCCACGTTAAACATTACTAGAAGTACAAAGTAGTAATACTATTATTAGTACTCATTATTTCAACTTTGCCTTCATTAATAGTAATAAATCGAAGTTTTAAAGCGCCAAGGCAAGCAACATTTGGTCAGTTTAGCAAGTTATTAAAAGTCAGTAATATTTTATTTTATTTTTATTATATTTTTATTATTTCTCAATTATTTCGCTACCTCAATAGCAGTCCAGTCAAGTCGTTCGAGTTCTCAACTTCCAAGTTCACCGTGAGTTTTCAACGCTTTCTAAGAAATATCTGACGAAACCTATCAACAATTAACCGAACAGTTCCAAAAATCAACCACTCAAAAGCCGATTTATCACCTAAAAATCCAAAAACCAAAAAATGTATAAATTAAAAACTTAAAAAAATTAAAAATATAAAAAAACGACCAAAAAATTGAAAGATAAAACTGTCACCAGGTGGTGTATGAGAAGGCTGGAGGTCTGTTGGCGTCGTTGGCCTTCTTGGACCACGTGGTAGCTAACCAGACGTGCCTCAAGGAGCACTGGAAGATGTACAAGAGGTGCCTCGCAATGCTCTTGAATCCTTCGACGAGTAACGCACGGAGGATGATATAAATATAAATATATATATATATATATATATATATATATATATATATATATATATATATATATATATATATATATATATATATATATATATATATATATATATATATATATATATATATATATATATATATATATATATATATATATATATATATATATATATATATATATATATATATATATATATATATATAAATTACTATTCTTATTATTATTATTTTTTTTAATCATCATCATCATCATCATCATCACCAGGATGTTGAAGAACATAAGGACGAGTCCAGAGACGTTCGGCATGGGAGCGGAGGAGGTGGTGGCTTATGTGGCCAAGGTGGAGGCATTGGAGGCATTGGTGATGGCCAGTCGAATGCTGCAGGTGATGCTGATGATGATGATGATGATGATGATGATGATGATGATGATGATGATGATGATGATGATGATGATGATGATGATGATGAGGATGAGGATGATGATGATGATGATGATGATGATGATGATGACGATGATGATGACGAAAAGAAGAATGAGGTGGTAGAGGAGGGGGTGGAGGCAGAGAAGGAAGAGGAAGAGGAAGAGGAAGAGTAGGAGGAGAAGGAGGAGGAGAAGGAGGAGGAGGAGGAGGAGGAGGAGGAGGAGGAGGAGGAGGAGGAGGAGGAGGAGAAGGAGGAGGAGGAGGAGGAGGAGGAGGAGGAAGAAGAGGAGGAGGAGGAGGATGAGGAGGATGAAAGGGAGAAGAAGAGGAAAGAGAACGTGAAAAATGATGTTGTTTTCAATAATATTGGTAATCTCCATAATCTTTTTTTCGCCCACATCACCAAAGATCTTTTTCTCACTTCACCACAAACCCTCTCAACATCCACACAGGCTGTATTGACAGAAGTGTACGACGACGACCACGCAGGCGTGTACGTGAGCAGGAACAACCATCTGGAGAAGGCGTTCCTCACTGCCACCAGAGCCTCCTTCGCCTCCTTCGAGGCTTCTGTGGCTGGTCTGTGGCTTCTCGTGATGGTTGTGCTGGTGTGATGGTGTGGTGGCTGTGATGGTGTGGTGGTTGTGCTGGTGTGATGGTGTGGTGGCTGTGATGGTGTGGTGGTTGTGCTGGTGTGATGGTGTGGTGGCTGTGATGGTGTGGTGGTTGTGCTGGTGTGATGGTGTGGTGGTTGTGCTGGTGTGATGGTGTGGTGGCTGTGATGGTGTGGTGGTTGTGGTGGCGTGATGGCTGTGGTAGTGTGGTTGTTTGCTGGTGACGGTGTAGGTGTTGGTTATTGTGTTGAGGGTCATGATTGATATTGTATAAGGATGTAGTTTTTATATTGGTAGTATAATTCAATGAAAAATAAAATAATTATGAATAAAATGCTTAAAAATCTTCTTCATTGAAACACTTACGACCGCAGGCATGAGTGAGTTGGAGGGCAAGCTAGGGGATGGCTTGGTGGCAGTGGTATGTCTGTGCATCTTCCACCAGTCACTCTTCCAACAGGCCTCCTTCGACAGAAAACTTTTCAAAAACCTCTGGGACACTCACAAAAGGGTACATTACGTTTTTAACTCAGTTTTATACTTTATATTCATAATTGTAAGAGTCCTTAAAAGAACAATTCTAACAATGACAGACTGCAACCACCCACTACAGTTTCCAGGTGTGTTGGTTGCAGGCTTGGTGACTCTTTACCCCACAGACCTCCTCTCTCTCCACCTCCCGCACATCATTACCCCTCTCGTCACCGTCAAGGGTTTCCAGGCGGTCGAGGCTCACAGACTCTCATGGATACAGAAAAACATCAGCAGCCTTCCTGGGTGCTCACTCGCCTTTTTAACCTTTTTAACATTTCTTTCATTTCAAGTCAATTTTTATGAATTTTTTTCCATTTTAATTTTTTTATAAAAGTTTTTTTTAATTGAAATTTTTCATCTATTCTTTGTTTTCTTATTTGAAGCTTATTTCCTCTTGAACATCGTGCAAAACTGGTGTCTGTAGTTTTGGACCA
The DNA here is from genome assembly GCA_947562095.1 of Branchellion lobata. NCBI lineage: Eukaryota > Metazoa > Annelida > Clitellata > Hirudinida > Piscicolidae > Branchellion > Branchellion lobata. The sequence continues at coordinate 1,465,445 of OX387247.1, read as the reverse complement.
TACAGCTCCACACAACTTATTTTTTTCTTTTGACATCCATCTTTTCCTCTAATAAACCACCTAGAAGCACCTCATTCAAACTTCCTCCTTCACCACTCCCACCCACACTTAGTAGCCTACACAAGATTACACACCTCGTATTCTATCATCATTCCATCGAATGCCGAATAATATTCCCACCCACAGTTGGACCGGTGGCATGGAAGATTCGGTGACTGCCTGGTGTCTCCAGATGGACTCTGGCTCCTCCTTCTTCTCTTCCGTTGCCATCAACTCCACCAGGGTGGACCTCAAGCTGCGCACTGTGCTCCAGGTGCAGGCCAGCTTTTATCAAAATTTAAGGGTTTTAGTTTAATCAGACCGAATATTCAATTGTTTCAAATAATTGAAATATTAATTATTAGTGCTTCATTTTCCAAAAAAGCTTGATTGGTTTTTTAATTCTATCATAACCAACTCCAATGCAAGCTTCAACGCCACTTCCATTCACCACCACCACCACCTTCTATTCACCACGACCACCACCTCTTTCTCTTCTCAGGGACTCAGCATGGTGAGCAAGCTTCGAAACCACGTGTGTCTGCTGTTGAACATGCACGCAGGCACTAAAACTCCTCTGAACAAAGCGTCTGTGCTGCTACTGTGTCGTCTGGTGGAGCTGATTAAGGTGCTTTGAGGCCTCAAAGGCTGTCATGTGATGAAGTGATAAGTATGTGTGGTCGTCATGTGGTGGAGTGGTAAGCATATGTAGCTTTCAAGGCATATAACAATAGCTCTATGCAGCTGCTAAGAGATAAGTGATAAGTATTATCATATGCTACCATCCAGGTGATAGCTGCCTGTTTCTTCCGCAACAGCATCCGCTTGCACTCCCTCATGCACGTCAGCACCCACACCACCTCCCTGCATCTCAGTCGCCTCCTCTCCACCCTGCATGTTGGTGCCTGGTGTGCTGACGGTGTGGCTGGATGGGGTTATGATGGAGTGGTGGATGGTGGTTATGGTTGATTGGGTGGTAAGTGTTGAGGTATTTGGAACTGTGGGTTAGTGAGTGGGTGTGTAAGTGGGTTGGCTGGTTGAGACATTAGTGAGTTGGTTGACGGGTGGGTGAGTAGGCTGGTTGTTTGACTAATGAGAATGAATAGAGTTGCCACACGACAATGCCACAAGGAGAAACACCGAGCAAGCTCTAAGAAGACAAACAAACAGACAACCGTCTCTTTGCAGCTTTTCACGCAAGCTCTCAACGGGCCTGGTTGGTGTCTTTGCACGTTTTTAATTATTTTTCAAACAATAACTAAATAGTTTTTGTTTCATTGGTCTTCAGAATATATGAATTCCATACATTTGCATCTAAAGTTCTTTCCATGACCACTTGAATGTGTTTCCACCCTCCCTCCTCTCCCAACCAGTCAACCTCACCTCCCACAGTATCTCACAAAAGACTGCTTCTCATGAAGTTAACCATGGATGCTCTCGTGAAGGAGGTTGTGATTGTTTATAAAAATATCTTCTTTTTTTTTGTTTTTTTTTTCATGTTTCAGTTTGTTTGGAATTTGAAATATCGAAAGAATAGGAGTTCGTAACAATATTTTCATTAAATTTATCAAATTAACGAGATATCTAGCTTGTGTTTAATTAACTTAAATTAAAAATGATAATTAACTTGAGGGTGATAAGCTTAAAAGTAATTACCCAGGTGATAATTAACTTCAACTTACTCAAGATATTCAACTTGAGGTTAATTGACAGAAGGCTCTCAAGTGGGATGAGGCGTTGAAGATGGAGGAGGGCATAGCGAGGCTGGAAGGCATCAACAACTTCAGTGAGAAGTAGGTTTGGAGAACCAGTTAAGCTTTTGTGATGGTGATAGTGGTGATGGTAGTGATGATGGTGATGATGGTTGTGGTGGTGCTAATTGTGATGGTGATGGTGGTGATAGTGGTGATGATGGTTTTGGTGGCAAGGGTGGTGATAGTGGTGATGATGGTTGTGGTGGCGAGGGTGGTGATGGTGGTGATAGTGGTGATGGTGGTGATAGTGGTGATGGTGGTGATGGTGGTGATGATGGTGGTGATAGTGGTGATGGTGGTGATAGTGGTGATGGTTGTGGTGGTGATGGTGGTGATAGTGGTGATGATGGTTGTGGTGGTGATGGTGGTGATAGTGGTGATGGTGGTGCTGATGGGGATGATGGTTGTGGTGGCGATGATGGTGATGGTGGTGATGATAGTGATGGTGGCGAGGTGGTTACTAAAAGTTAATTTGAATTGAGATAAAGTATTGAGTTTTTAGAATATTATAAGAAGTAATGTACAGTTTAAAGTACTTGTTTATTTCTTTCATCTCGACCACTAGCATCACCATTACCACCATCACGTCCATCACTATCACCATCACCATTACCACCATCATCTTCACTATTACTCTTATCACTACCAGTGCACCACCACCACCACCACCACCACCACCACCACCACCACCACCACCACCACCACCACCCCCACCACTGCAGCCTCAAAGAAAGCAGTGATTGCGGCTTCTTGGTCTTCAACAGAGTCCTCTTGTCCACTTACCTTTCCAGCCTCCTCCACTCCCCCCTGCACTCCTTCAGACTCCAGGTTTGATGGACTTCATTCAGTTGCTCTTTGATGGCTAGTTACTGAAAATATTTTTTGCGCCAAGTTTTGAACGTTATTAAAATTTTTATTCATTTTTTAAAAAATTACAAGATTTCATGAAATTATCAAGTAATTTTCATACAGAAAGCTATTCTCGCAAATAAATTAAACAATTTACTTCAAAAATAATCATTTTATTTTAAACCAATCTTCACAACCTCCACTCCTCAGTACTTCCTGACGGCTCTTGCAGACGTGTCATCTCGCCTTGCCAACTCCAGGCATTCGCAAGACGCCTCCAAGGTGGTGGAGGACTTTGAAGCCTTCGCCAGCCAGCAAGTCAACGAGGTTCTTTCAAATGACCGCCCTCTCCATAAGCATCACTGGAGCTTTCTTGCTAGTGTTCTTTTAAATATTCTCCTAAATTCTACTCCAGTTATTTTTGGTGAGGATTTCAATTTTCTCAATTATCACTCCCATCACTTCCACGCTGCCCTCACACACTTCGCTTCACACAGATCTTTCTGGACGGGGTGTGCAGGCTGGTGGAGACAGAACTGCGTTTGGATAGTCACCACCACCTGCAGCTGTCGTCCAGGAACCCCTTCGAGACGCAGGACTCTCGTCGCCTAGACCTCTTCCTGCAAGGGCCTCCTTTGAGACTCTTCCGAACTTTTGTGTCGGTCAAGAGGTACGTGGAGGCCTACCTCAACAGGACTTTCTACAACCTCACCACCGTGGCCTTGCACGACTGGAAGACCTACGCGGAGATGAGGGTAATGGCCTCCAGCAAGTTCCGCCTCTGCCTCATCGACCCACACCTGCCCTCGCAAACCCTCGAACAGGTTGGCTGACAGCCCTGCTTTTGAAGCTTTGAAAAATCTAAAGCAACAACAATAATAGTACTGAAAATAATAATAATATTAATATCAATAATAATATAGGCACCTTAATTCAGAAAATTCCTTCACTCAACTCATTAATTGGCACTCTACAACGGAAACCCATAATTTAATTGATAAATTTTTACACAATGATTGATTAAAGTTTCATTTTCATCCTCACGACCTCCATCTCTTCACCACCACCAGGGGTTGGACATCTTGGAGATAATGAGAAATATTCACGTGTTTGTCTCCAAATACTTGTACAACCTCAACAACCAGGTGAGCATTTAATTCATTTTAATTATTTCAAATTAAAAAGTAAAATTAACCAACCAATGGATGATTAATTAATACATTAGCCGTCGCATATCGTATATTTGGTTCATTCAACAACCTGCCTACAATGATGGCTACTGTCAAGATGTAGGATTTGCTTTTAATAAATAATTGTTTTTGACGTGATTTACCACATAACTTCTTCAATTCACCGCCAGATCTTCGTCGAGAGGTCGAGTAACAACAAGCACCTCAACACCATCACCATCAGCCACGTCGCCAACTCCATCAGAACCCACGGCACAGGCATTACCAACACCACCGTCAACTTCACCTACCAGTTCCTCAAGAAGAAGTTCTTTGTTTTCTCGCAGTTCCTGTACGACGAACACATCAAGTCCAAGCTCATCAAGGTTTGTGGGCGCTGATCCTTCCTTCCTTTCAAGACTTCTTTTCAATGTCATGCTTTTTAACTAATTTTGTTTCTATTTTTTTTCAAATTTAAATTGTTTTTAGCCGTTTTATTTTTCAGAGATAATTCATGAATGAATGTACAATTTGTTATAGCACACACTTCGCAAACGAGGTTGCCTCAGAGGCGTTTAAAAAATTTCGACCAACGTGGTGTGATTAATTAACCAATTAATAATGATTAAAACAGTTTTTTACTCAATTCGCAAATATTTATTTTTATTTTCATATTTTCACAATTTATATTGGTTCAGAGTATCAATAAATTTTAAAATTAAATTTCAGGATGTGAGATTTTTCAAGGAGAATCAGGAATCTCTTAATTTCAAGGTATCGCCTTATATGCTTTTTCACCAAACACTTCTAGTCTAGCTGTCTCGATCCTTTAATACAGTGTTATGTTGACAACTTCAAGTATTTCAATTTGCATTGTATTATAATACAAACCTTATATTATTATTATTTACTTATTATTTTATAGTCGAACATAATAATAATACTCTTACTCTATACAACGCTTGATAGTTTTGAGTTGTTTGTGGGAAGTTGTATTCTTGCTTTCAATCATTCGAAATGATGGCACAAAACTTCAAAATCACCAAATATGACGTGATATTAAAAATATCCATTAAATATCACATGGAATTTGATGACGATATTCGAATGAATAGAGCAGAATTGTGAAATAAAATATCTGAAATATGTGGCATTAATTTAAAATTAAAAAGGCCTCGAAACTCTATGTGGTAAATACCGCTATAATAATATTCGTATTTATATTGTATTGTATTGAATTTTAGTGTTTTGTATTGCATCGTAATGTTTGTATTTTATTGTTTTGTACTGCATTATATTGTATTGTATTGTATAAACATACGGCGGTGATTTGAAACGGCACAGTACCGCTACGAGAGGGCAGAGCGCTTCAACAAGGGCATCCGCAAGCTAGGAGTGAATGCAGAAGGTCACAGCTACCTGGACCAGTTCAGAAGTCTCATCAGTCACATCGGTGGGGTGGTGGAAGTGGTGGATTTGAGGTGGTGGAGTGGTGGATTCGAGGTGGTGAGGTGGTGAGGTGGTGGGGTGGTGGATTCGAGGTGGTGGGGTGGTGGAGTGGTGGGATGGTAGCTTTGAGTTGGTGGAAGGGGGGGAGAAGACGAGGGTGGAGGCGGATGGTAGTCGATTGAAGGTGGTGGTAGATTGGAGGTGGGGGGTAGATTGGAGGTGGGGGGTAGATTGGAGGTGGGGGTAGCTTGAAGTTGGTATAGGCGGTGGAAGTAAGTACGGTTGTTTTGGGTAGTGGGAGTGGTTGTATTGCATGGAAGGTAGTGGAGGAATTATGGGGGATGTCGTGAAGTAAAAGAATTCTTTTATTTTTCAATCATTTCATTACTTTCACATGATTCATTTTAGACATTTTCAATTCATCGAGGTAGCAAACAACTATTAACTGAATCAATCAAGCCACCTCAACCAACGTCACCAAGGCAACGCCATGGGTTACATCCGGTTGATAAGGTCGGGAGGTCAGCATTGTTGTGGCAACAGCATCCGTTTCCTTAGCAACGTGGACGAAGAAGGCGACAAGTTTGAAGGGATGTGCATGAAGGATGGTCTTTCAGACGAGTGTCTCAAAGCTGCAAGGTAAGCCTCCTGGTCACTGTTGAAGTTTCATTTCAATTTATTTTCACTCAAAATCATTTTAAGTAATTTCAACTCCATCACTACATAGCTTTGCCCTCAATTTTGTTTGCCTTTCGAAATAAACTTAAGGAAAGTTGATTTTGGCTCAGTCATTTGGCATTTTTACTATTACTAATACCACTACTACTACTACTACTACTACTACTACTACTACTACTACTACTACTACTACTACTACTACTACTACTACTACTACTACTACTACTACTACTACTACTACTACTACTACTACTACTACTACTACTACTACTACTACTACTACTACTACTACTACTACTACTACTACTACTACTACTGCTACTACTACTACTACTACTACTACTACTACTACTACTACTACTACTACTACTACTACTACTACTACTACTACTACTACTACCACTACTACTACTACTAATACTACTACTAATACTACTACTAATAATAATAATTATTATTATTATTTCTATTATTATTATTATTAGTGTTGTTGTTGTTGTTGTTGTTGTTGTTGTTGTTGTTGTTTATCTTAAGCGCCTGAGGATAGTCCTCAGATGCGCTAAAGCTGGTTGTGGAAGGCGCACAAGTTCATCATAGGAGGTCCCGATGTTGTGGCAGAAGCGGGCCCTTGCGAAAGCTGGGCAATTGAGCCAGAGGTGTTCGGCTGATTCGACCTCTTCCTCACAGAGTCGACAAAGGTCTGAATCTGCTTTTCCTGTGAGGTGCAGCCATCGGCGGAGACTTGGGTGGTGTCCGCTTCGGAACCTGACCAGATCCGTCAGTTCTGCCTTGTTAAGGGTGTTCTCCTTGATTTGGTTGGTGTTGGTGGTGTATAAGTCCAAGAAACGGTGATGGCTGCTCGAGAGTGGTCTGTCTTCTCGATGAATCACCGCTTTCCTGGTCTTTGAGTCTAAGTTCCGCTCGGCCGGTTGTGGTAAAGTGGGTCCCCGCTTGGCTTCTGAGTCCGCCAGCTCATTGCCCCAAAGGTTACAGTGTCCGGGGGCCCAGACAATGAGTAGTTCTTTGGAACGAGTGATTCTGGCGATGGAGCGTTGATAGGTGACGATGATCGGGTCGGTTTGGTGTGGGTTGCCTGTGGCTTCCACTAGGGATTTGCAATCACAGACAATGACCGCCCTGTGCCAATCATTTTCACTCTCTAGCCACTTCAAAGCAGCTTCTAGCGCTGCTTTTTCCGCCGAGTAGGAACTGCTGCGCACCCCTGTAGGTGCGTGCCATCGGTGGAGGACTTTTTTGTCTCTGGCTATGATCATGCCAGCTCCACCGTTTCTGGTGCCATCTGTCGTAGAACCATCAGTGTAGATCTGGAGGTCGCTATGACCTACTTCCTCGATGGTTCGTTGGGCTTTTTCCAGTTGGACGATTTGAGGCATCGACTTGCTCGCTGGTGTCATGTAGATGGGGGCTGGAGGTGGGCGGTCCCAAGGGGGTGGGAGCCTCGCTTCGCCGGTTTGGTGTTGAGAGAACAGATTAAGTTCCCTTAAAACCGGTGTGGTCAATCCCCGCCAATCCGTTTTTACCAGTCTTTGAGGAGCTTGTCGGTCCAAGGTCAGTCTCCGGGGGTCAGTGTCAGCCTGTTGTAGCCAACTATCCGCCTTAAGAAGTGACAAGGTCTTGTACCTTGCTTCCAGTGGGGTGAGATGTGCCTCTTTTAGGACGAATTCTCCAGGGGTCGATCTTAGGTGACCAGTGATGGCTCTAGCTGCGTTCAGCTGGGCACTTTCAAGCTTCCCTAGGTTGGATTTCGATAACCAGGGAGCCCAAGCCTGTGAACCATATTCGGCCAAAGATCTTTGAATGGCGATGTAGATTGTTCTCAGCTCTGCTGGTCGCCATCCCCAAGTTGTGCCCCCAAGGGCACGGAGAATGTTCGTCCTCTTGGTCATAGCCTGGCATACCTTTTTAGCGTGCTCGCTGAAAGTGAGCTGTCGGTCGTATTGGACGCCTAAAAAGGTAGGAGCCGCGTTGAAGGAAAGGGGTAAACCTCTGATTGTAATATGCGGCTGCCATGACGCTTCAGCTGTGCATAGGCTGAAGAAAGAGACCTCACACTTGTTTGTATTAAGTGTGAGACGGGCATCATCACTCCACTTTACTACCTTGTCAACTTCTTTTTGGAGCTTCTTTGTCATATCTATTTTACTCCTTCCGCTGCATGCAATCGCCAGGTCATCGGCATAGGCACTCACGAGGGTTGTGTCTTCAAATTGCATGAGGAGATCATTAATATATATGACGAAGAGCAAGGGGGACAAAACTGATCCTTGTGGGAGACCTTCCTTGAAAGTTCTCGATCGCCCAACCTTGGCGTTGACCCTGACACGGGCTTGTCGGTTCGTCAGCCACGAACTGATCCACACCAGGAAGCGAGCCGGGATACCTAGAAGGTGCATCTTTTGCAGCAGACCTGTTCTCCAGACCCTATCATAGGCTTTGCTGAAGTCGAACAGGGTCATTCCTGTCCGTAGCCTCTCCGACGACTGGAATCCGTCAGAGATGTGTTGTGATAGGCGGAGGCATTGGTCCACTGTGCTTCGACCCTTCCGGAACCCGGCTTGCCATGGACTCAGCAGGGAATGCTCTTCAAGCCACCATGAGAGACGATTTACGATCATTCTTTCAAGTAGCTTGCAGATCGTTGATGTGAGGGCAATGGGCCGATAACTGTCTACCGACTGTGGGTCCTTATCTTTTTTGAGAAACGGGATGATGACCGCATCCCGCCAAGACTGAGGGCACCAGCCTTCGAGCCAACTGTGGTTAAGAATTTTGAGTAGTTCTACCTCCACGTCGGCTGGAAGGTGCTTGAGAAGGTCTGGTGCTATTTCATCTGGACCCGCCGCTTTTCCCACTTTGATCTGTTTAAGGGCACTCTGGAGCTCGTCCTGGTGGAAAGCCTGTTCTGGGGTACGTCTAGGGCATCTCAACAGGGATTGCATATCCTGTCGATGTTGCTTGACTGCCAGTCTGCTCACTCGGTCGCTAGTCCTGCTACTAACGTTGGCATATTCTTGTATAAAAGCGTTCGCTTTGGCCTGATCACGGTGGTACAGTCGGCCTTTATATTGCAAAGCCTTCCCTGTTGGCTGTTGCTCTTTATTCTTGAGGCCCCGAACTGTACGCCACGCTAACCTCGCGTCTTTTCCCGCTTTTATCTTTTCAAGGTGGTTGCGCCAGGACATGCGCTTTGCTTCTTCCACCTTTTCTGCCACTTCTTTGGATTTCTGCAGCCATGCTGTGCGGTTCAAAGC
>OX387247.1:1448735-1451235 GCA_947562095.1 Branchellion lobata | reverse complement strand
CACACACACACACACACACACACACACACACACACACACACACACACACACACACACACACACACACACACACACACACACACACACACACACACACACACACACACACACACACACACACACACACACACACACACACACATACACACACACACACACACATACACACACAAACACACACACACACACACACAAACACACACACTGCAGGAGTTCAATCTTCTCTATTTCTCGCTCAGCAGCGCCAGAATCTTTTTCAGGGCCACCCAAGAAGATAAAGAATCGACCACGGGTGAGTGACTATGGAGAATAGTTTGACTTGAATTTCAAAATGAGATGGTGTATAATTCATCAGAAAATTGAGACAATTGAAATTGACTATAGATTCAAAACACTGATACAATACAAAAGAATACATATCTTCAAAAATAAAACTGTACCTTATAAGAACATTAGATAACTAGGGAAGAATTCTATGTTCTAGTGAGTGAAAGTATTGTTTTCAAGTTATAGATCATTATCAGGTTTATAATGGTTTCAGACTATAATTATTCTTCCTTGTATTTTGCCTTTTTTCTTGCAGCGAATTTCATTGGACTTTGAACAAAGTGCTGGAAGGCCCTTCACAAACGCTTTGATTAGATAAAATTAGGCATGCTTAGACCTTTTTCATTTTTGCTTCACAGAGTCGATCAAGGAAGAGGGGCTCTCCACATCTACCGAAACTTGACCGCCCCGCTGCGCCCACCTACAGATTATTGAACGCTTTATTTCAAATTTTGAATTTATTTCAATTTAATTCGTTTTTGTAATCATTCTCCATAATTTTTTTTAATCTTTTAAAATCGTTTTCCAATACCTGTCCACTTTGTCTTATGAAGCAAACGACGATTATGATCGAAAACATCGTTATTTCATGAAAGCGACCATATAAAGGTAACAAACGCACTCAGACGTCGGTAAATTTTGCTGAATGAGACAGTTTTGTAGAACTGACACACAATATGCAGAAACATGTAACTAGAAGCAAATAATCATTTGACATAATAATTATAAATAGGTAGGAGGAACAAAGTGATTTAAATCACTGGAGTGGCTAGCAACAATGCATATTGTCGTTCCAGCCCGAACACCTGTGTGCGCCTCAATGGTGCAGGTTAGTCGATCGATATGCATTCATCCCATCGACGCGTTCATTTTGATGTTTGAACTTTTGTTAGCTGTTTAGTTGTATTTTTTTCGATGGGTTTATTTAAATTATAATTTATTTTCAATTTTGATTAATATTCATTTATATATTTTAATATTTCAAATTTATATGTAAAAAATGTGATGCTTTTTAAAGCGGACACGTTTGATTGTTGGCCTTAGTTGTGCGGTCGTCAAGATGTCACTCATTATGGCTGTTATTTTAACGCTGAGTTATTCATTTTTATGATAATAAAATCCCTCCTCTTTTTTATCATTGTTTCTTATTAAAACTTTTTAGCTTTTAGTTCGTTTTTTAATTATATAAATATAACTTGGAGAAGATTTATTTCGAGTGATTTTCAACATTAAGGTCATTATTCTATTAACTTGACATCAAACATACTCGAAATGTGTGAATCTAATGACTTTTCAATCAAGACAGGTATGAATTACGACTCCAAATACTTAAAAAGACACTAAATTTTTGAAATTTGTCCAATTCAATTTCAGTAAAAATGCTTTTAAAGTTAACTGAAAAAAGTTAATGCTTTATAGACAGTGACGCTGGGAGAGTTGCGATGGGATTTGGTCTCAAAATAAACATACCGTTTCTACCGTTGGAGCGGGTCCAATTGATTTACAGATGCCGTCCTAGAGTGTCCAGTCTTTCAGTAGCCCACAGCAAGTGAAACCGTTTCCATGGGATCGCCTTCGAACATAGTGCTAAAGGGCGCGTTACAGATGTTTTAATTGTATTAGATTAGATTAGCTCAGAGACCGATATGAAACTAGCAGGGGCGTTGTGGTGATTGCCAGGGTGGAGGTTCACTATGAAGGACTTTCGAGGGAAAACCTCTATTCAGTCAGTTCTAGTATCATTTACATGATTTTACACATCACTGATAATAATCAAACTGGATCATTGCTGTCTGACATTTTAGCTGAGATAGGATTATAATATATGGAAAGGTTTCTTCAAATGATCGTCTGAAAGTTTTAAGTTCTTGGATATATAAAAGTAGCTTATATGTTTAATTTTAATATTTCAACAAAGTTTCATTAAAAAATCAATCCAAAAAATTTATTAATATTTCTTTTACCACTTAACTCTTCTTCATTTAGGTTTTTACTAATCTTTGTTGAGACTTAACAAATCACTCACCGTCATGCTTCGGTGACTCCAGTCCTCAGCTCCCTGTATATCTGCATACTAGCATCTGTACACGCGTATATGCACACACTCATATTCGAGAGATTTCATAAAAATATATTTCTATATTGGTGAAGTATGTGATTATGATTGCATACA
>OX387247.1:1436235-1443735 GCA_947562095.1 Branchellion lobata | reverse complement strand
CGCATGCATATGTTGATAGGTGTATATTCTATGGGATTATGCATTTGTTAAATATACATTAGTTCGCAATTATGAGGCTAATTTATTAACAAACTTCCCATTTATAAACGCATAAAAGATTTATTGGCTTTGAGGCCTTTATCAATATTCAACTTTCAGAATGTTTGCTGGCCAGAGAAGCCCCTGAATCGGGGTGGCTCTGTACAAATGCTATGAAAACGTTCGAAAATGTAAAAATACATATGAAATACACATTCATAGGTATATGTACTTATATTTTATACTATGAAGGTGTATAGTGACGTTTTCATATCATAACCAGACTGCAAGAACAGTAGGACTATAAGGGTGTGAGGTTGGAGAAGAAGAGCCACCGTGCGGTATCTTGTCGTCTTACGTGACAATATTGGATTGCTTTTGCTATTTCTAATACTGTCAGGTAAAGACGTCAAACCACTGCTTTCATCGTCTTTCGAACAACCCCCCAATACCCGCTTGTAGTGGCGGATAATTGCTCTGAGTGAGAAGGTTCTCGAAAGCTTTCATCCTTGCATATAACACTATATAATTGATCTCCACGCACCACTGCTCCCATTCATAAGGTAGAGGCTCAGGCGCTACGATCGAGTAGTTACAACGCGCTGGCACTAACAATAGCTTGTGACTCTTTACTACTCTCAAGAGTCTCCTCTAACCTCCTATTTCGACTGCTTATCGGATAAGCAAGTACTTTTGCGCTTTGAACTCGAGTTCAAAGTAGTTTTCATCCTTATTTTGAAGCATTCTTAAATTAAAAGAAAAGATTTTATTAAAAAAGATTTTAAAAAAATGAAAATGATAAAAATAGAAAAAAAACTGGAAAAAAACAAAAACAAAAAAGCCAGTGTTTTGCAGCTTTCCACCTTCCCATCTTGCTTTTCGCGGGTTGCTTATGCACGCTTCATTAAACAGGCTGCCAGGTAAGTATCTCACCTGTCTTAGCAGTCACAGGTGGGCTGGAATCCCCTCAATAGCCCTAATGACTCTGTGTGTGTGTGTGTGTGTGTGTGTGTGTGTGTGTGTGTGTGTGTGTGTGTGTGTGTGTGTGTGTGTGTGTGTGTGTGTGTGTGTGTGTGTGTGTGTGTGTGTGTGTGTGTGTGTGTGTGTGTGTGTGTGTGTGTGTGTGTGTGTGTGTGTGTGTGTGTATGCCTTTATATATATATATATATATATATATATATATATATATATATATATATATATATATATATATATATATATATATATATATATATATATATATATATATATATATATATATATATATATATATATATATATATATATATATATATATATATATATATATATATATATATATATATATATATATATATATATATATATATATATATATATATATATATATATATATATATATATATATGTTTTTATTTGGATGTTTAGACATTTTGTAAAGTGGTAATTTACGCCAGCATTGTGAGTTGATTAAAAAAACCACTATATTTCGTTTTTTGTGCGCTTTTTATGACATCAATAATAATCACACACAGATTCATGAAGCCATAAAGTTTAATGACATCTGACAACAACTTCACAATAGAGTCAACTCTTTCGAGAATATTCTTGTTCGTTAAGTTACTTCTATTGCATTGTCAAGCACACATTTCGTGTTCTAAAACCATGTTTCTCACTCATTAGCCCATCATTATAGCATCATCACTCATTAACACCACTTGATCACTGCCAACTTCAGCATAATTAGTCACATCTCCGTCTTCGTCATCATCATCATCATCATCATCATCATCATCATCATCATCATCATCATCATCATCATCATCATCATCATCATCATCATCATCATCATCATCATCATCATCATCATCATCATCATCATCATCATCATCATCATCATCATCATCATCATCATCATCATCATCATCATCATCATCATCATCATCATCATCATCATCATCATCATCATCATCATCATCATCATCATCATCATCATCATAATCATCATCATCATCATCATCATCATCATCATCATCATCATCATCATCATCATCATCATCATCATCATCATCATCATCATCATCATCATCATCATCATCATCATCATCATCATCATCATCATCATCATCATCATCATCATCATCATCATCATCATCATCATCATCATCATCATCATCATCATCATCATCATCATCATCATCATCATCATCATCATCATCATCATCATCATCATCATCCTCACCACCATTTAATTTCCCATCTTCGTTTCCATCGTCGCCATCTTACACCACCACCCATCTCCATTTCAGCTTCCATAAATAAAATCTACACAATTTTTTATCTATATTACAACTTCAAGAAACCGTCTCTCATTCGTGTCCTCTTCACCATTGTCATGGTATACACCAACATCATATTCATCATGACCTCATCCCCTCCTCACCTTCCTCGTCTTTCTGAGCTCTGACGTCCCAATCAAGTTTAGAATATTTTTTCACTACAAAATGGTTGAATTTCATAACTTTTTCAATAAATAATTATTCAGAAAAATCTTCCATTGTTTCAAATCTAATCAATAAACTTTGTTAATTCTTTTTTATAATTTCATTTTCATCTTTTTATTCTATAATGATTTTTGCTCGTCACTTCTCTTGTTTTCTGGTTGCCTAGCAACAAACAATGCAAACATTGGCGACAGCGCTGATAAGGTTGTTTGCGTAATAGAAGCTTTAATGCATTTCCCTTCTACGTTTTTAAGTCTTTTTTTCAATTGATCGTTCTTCTTTGTCATATTTCCATACTACTTTTCACATTTCGTTTTTTTTATTTAAAGTTGGCTGCACTTTTTTAACAAAAAATGTTAAACGAATTTTTTCTTCCTTCAATCTTTTTTTTTCCAACCCAATTATGTTTTAATTCACGGAATGTTACATGAATAATTATTACTTTAATTTATATACAACCTTTTCGATAGAACTTTTTAAAAAATTAAATGGGTAGAAATAAACATTATCGGATTATAATTCAAAATGTTCAGACTTTGATGTGGACCAAATCGATCATTGTCCAAAAACACTGGAAACCAATGACTTCTCCTTTCCCTATGGATGTTAAAAATAACAAAATGGAAGCCACCATTCATGACCACGTTAAATAATTTATTTTTTTCAAATTTCATATTTTAAAAAGTCGATTAATTATTATTTTTTCGTAAAATTTAACAACTAAACATACATATAAACATCAGCACACACACATACACACACACACACACACACACACACACACACACACACACACACACACACACACACACACACACACACACACACACACACACACACACACACACACACACACACACACACACACACACACACACACACACACACACACACACACACACACACACATACATACATACATACATACATACATACATACATACATACATACATACATACATACACACATACAAACAGCAATATTAATTTATTGATCGTGCACACGAATCGGCGTCACATGGCGATGATTTTATTGATTCTCAATGAACATTTCTTTCTACGCTCAGCCATTCATTCCTCCAGTCAATTTCATATTTTTATTCTTTTCAACAATTTTTATCTCTCAATTCTTTCTCGTTTAGTAAGTTATTGGGATTTGTCATCAATTTATCGAAATGCATTGACCCGCGTCTTATTATTTTGTCGATAATATGCACCATTGACCAAGTCAAGTTTCTGTACCACCGAATTTTACAGAAAATTCCCGACAATTTTTTTTTCTAAAAATATTATAAAATAATTATAATGACACACTTAATTATAATAATAATTGGCCTCGAAGCTCTACGGGGTTAATGCCACTATAATAATATTCGTGTTTGTATGATGATGAGTAGGAATACTACGTTATACTATCAAATGGGACTCAGAAAAAATTCAAAAATTAAAAATTTCGAATGATTAATAACAAGACTACTGATGATACGTTATTATGATTGTTAGAATGTTAACATGGTTTATTATTAATATTATAGTCTTTATCAGATCAAGTCTAGACATTCGCTGGAAATGTTACAAAAACACGGCGAATAGTCCAACTATAAAAAAAACATTGAAATATACGAAAACAGAATGTTATGTCATAAAAGTCTGGATTGCACATATGAAATGAACAAATCGCCGAAGAAAAAGTTGAAAAAATATTAAATGCAATGAAATATTATTTTAAAACAACAAATCAATTGAAAAATTTGAAGAAAAAAAATTAAAATAGTGAAATTTGAGGAATGAAAACTCAGCGGCAATAACTAGCATCACGTTGGCAACGCATACATAGAATTTTTGATTTATAAAAAAAATGAAAGTAAAATCATTGGTTTCAATTCAGATAAAACATTGAAAATTATTTTACTGTTGGAGACAGTATTGAAAGGTACTTCTGCGCCCACGTTAATCCACTGCTACAGATGATTGAAAGTTAGCGGATTAAGAGTATTTTTGGTAAAAGTTCATCAAGATAATAATTATTTTTTCAATAAAAAGCAGAAAACAATTATCCGAAAAAGAAATTACGATTCTGAATCCTCCGTGAAAAACTCATGAAGAGTTTTTCGAAATTTGAAGCTTGAGCTTCGACTGCTCCCATTCTTTAAGGCATAAAAGTAATCCTAAACTGATTCAAACATTTTTTTAAATAACGCAGTTTTGTGTGAATTTGTGGGATTGAGTTTTAAAAACTTTTATAGAAGAGAATGGTCATGAAGGTTATGAGAGAGGGAGGAATGTGCTTCGAAGTGTGACGTGATTAGATAATCATTTTTTCACTGTTGTTGCGTTAATCTGCTTGACTCCGATGATGTTGAATGCACCATCACAATCAGATAATTCAACTTTTTGTCATTTGATCAATAACCATATATTTGAATGTCACCAGCCGTCACTTTGAAATGAAGAGGACACCCATGAGGTATCGTTTTAGAACATCGTGATAGTAGGAGTGTGAATGCAGTACAAACTCGACTGGTGAAAAGTAAAAATAAAATTAATGTTCTGCATTATTTATTACACGATATATAATGCAAAAACGATTAGGTTCGTATCGTCAAATGACATGGGCGTTGAAAATATAATGGGCGTCTGAAGTGTTGGCCTGATTGAATGATTTAAATTTATTTCGCTATATCGATAACAATAAAAAATACTGTGTGACTGATTTGATGATATTGTCAAGTTCGACAGTGTTTGGATGGCTTTCTTTGCATTTTGCAGTGCCTTTAGAGATAGCTCACTAGTTGTTAGTCACTGTAATCGGAGGAGCTTCTGGAAACACGAATCAACTTGTTATTGACGCATGATTTAAATTTTAAAATAATTATTTTTTTTCTCTAGAAGGACGGGTGAAGAAAGGTATGTAACAACACAGCTCGTAATCAAGCATTTTTGTGTTTATTTCAGGTGGGTGTTGGACTGCTCTGATGAGCGCTAGCATGCGATGTGACCATTATGTTAGGGCTATATTCAGTGTCTTGTGTGCTAATTAACACACCAAGCCATCTCAACCCCGCTACGCACTAAACTACTTCCAGAAACTTCGTTTATGAGTAATGAAATTATTTCACCATGTTTCCGAACTTTTATCGAAAGTCGAGTGAAAATGGGCGTCTGAAGAATTCCTTCATTTTTTAACTTTTCAAGCTTATAATCAAATTCAAAGGGGCTTGCCAAGTTGTCCTTATCAGACTTGATCGCAACTGCCTTTGTAAAGGTAAAACCTTATTTAATTGTTGTTTGTGAACTGATGGCTTAGCAAGCCTTTTGGGTCACAAGAAGCAGATGCCCTGCAAGATTTATTCATTCAACTGCACCTCAGGAACTAACCAACACAATAGAAGAATCAAGGTGAATGGGTAAATGTGTGGTGAAGTCGCTATATTGAACATGCACCAATAAAACAGAGTAACGTACATTGTTAGGCCGATCATGTTCAAAAAACATCGCCCAAATTAATCGAAACACCATCTAACCTCAATACGCCTGAAAAACGCTACGGAATTCAAACATTACCAGTGGATATATGGGTTTTCGATAGTCT
Source organism: Branchellion lobata (assembly GCA_947562095.1). NCBI lineage: Eukaryota > Metazoa > Annelida > Clitellata > Hirudinida > Piscicolidae > Branchellion > Branchellion lobata. Next base: position 1,437,621 of record OX387247.1, on the reverse strand, counting down.
CCGACCCACGCTAGTGCAGTCAAGCATGCGTACGATCAACGAATTGCTCCCGCGATTAGGAAGTGAGCACAAGGTAACATGAGTTGAGAGTAAACAAGAACTTCTAGAAGTGTGATAATTCAGCAATTTAATACTTTCGATGCGACCAAAGAAGCCCAACAGGCAACGAGCCCATCACTGACTTGATTTGTGCAAAAAAATTTTTGAAATACCCAAGTTAAATAAACTATTCTCAGATCCCCTGCAAAAACTTCAAAACCACTTCTATCTCCATCCTTAATCTTATCGTCTTCCTACTAGTTTGTCGATTAAGGATCTTCAACTAAACACACGGCATTTCCCTGAAAAACACCAACTAATGGACAGCCACATCTGCCCATAAAGCCCTCAAACACCCCCATCTCCCCACCACCACGTCAAACAACCCATGAACGACCACTCAAATCTCTACAGCTTGCGCCTGAGACTCCAAAATGTTCACTTCACTCAGCACGTGACCAGACCTCATGACGATTGGACACGAGTCAAGCATGGCTTGCTGGTTGTACGACACCAGAGAACAGACCGCCGATTGAGACGAAGCCTTCAGAGACTCTCTGTGGGAGCACGCATCATAAATAAACTTCATGAAACAATGAAAACATTTTAAAATATTTTTAAAGATATTTCCATGGGCATATAATTTTCAATTTCTCAGTCGAATGAAAAATTACCACTGAGCTGTAAGCAAAGGCTAGATAGGGTATTAGCGTTAATGCCTTAACAAGCATACGACAATACAAGGCTACTTCACCACTAACCATTAACTAGGAACTACCTAACCAATTCCAAACTTCGCAACAACCACTAGTTAACCACTCCATTACTTCACTACAACACGCAAGAAGAATGAGACACCTGAAGGCGGTCTGCATGACGTAGTAGCTGAGAGGCTTGGGCATGCCGTTGAAGGAGGAGGCAGCACTCATAGTGTAGGCACCCATGTCTCTAAAGAGGATCCAGTCCTTGGTGGCCAGACGAGGCAGACTGCACTCCTTGATCACGCAGTCGAGACCATCACAGGTGGGTCCCCACAGGGAGGACTGGTGACTGGTCTTGCCTTCGTACTTGCTTGCCTGGGGTTGGTAGTGAGTGGTGGTGAAATAATGATGGTGGAAGCGGCAACATGGTGGTGCTGATGGGGTTGAGTAAATGGGAAAATTTGTGAGCTGTAGTGTTACTTGTTTCTACATTTATCATAGAGACACTAAAACACCACCCTTACGCAACAAAATTAACAATAATAAAGCTTAATTTGTAAAGAGCCAAAGCAATCATCCGAGGCGTCCCTAGCTCCCACACACGTCAGGCAGGGTGGCTTCGACTTGGGCGTGGTCGTAGAGGATG
>OX387247.1:1378735-1431235 GCA_947562095.1 Branchellion lobata | reverse complement strand
TTTTTAGGTCTTTTTTTCATTTCATATGTATTCATTCATTTATAATCTGATTTTTTTTATTGTACGCTCAGTTGGATTTCTTTTCATTAAAGTACTTTACTTTAATTGGAAACTCCAACCTTACCAAGCACCAATATGAAGATGATACCACAATTCTCCAAAAATCTAATCTTATGTAATCAAGACGTTTGTAACGTGCCCCTTGGCAATATGTTCAAGGACGCTCCCGTGAAAACGGTTTTGCTCGCTGTAAAAATCAATCTTAAAAATCTGTCGCGTAAAAGCCCGACCAGGAGCAGGCCGACCAATATGCCGTAGGTGCAGAGACTTTACAGCTAAAGAACATAAGGTTACGAATGGTCGAGTGAAGTAAGGATAAAATTCATCTTAGAATGAATCAAATAAGACCTCAGAGGTCTAGAGTATGAATAAGTCTGAGTTAAATCATGTAAATACGGGAGGTATACAAATCGAAACAAGATAAGTAAGGGAAATTAAATCGAGAAAAATAACAACCACACATCCTGAATGCATTGAAAAATCGAGAGATGGTTTCTATAAAAAAACTTCAACTGGACACCTTCAAGACTGAAATTTTCAAACTTGGCACCTAACAACAACTCAAAAGTTTTAAAGTATTTCAAACATCGACATTTGCTCTTCCCCCATTACTATCAATAACACGTTCAGAGTGCTTGGCATCACCCTAGATCATGAATTATGACTTAATAAGCACCTTACGTCTCTTATTCGCTCTTTTTTATAGTCTTTATTGAATCAAATCCAGACAAACGCTGGAAATGACACAGAACATGGTGAAAAATCAAAATGAAAGGAAAAAAACTAAAATCAACAATAACTGAATGTCATAAGAATTGTCAAATGTTTGTTGCAAGAGATCAAAAACTGACTACAGAATCAAATTTATAAATCTCAAAAATTTAGAATCGAGTCATAGTTTATATTAAATGACTAATGAAGAATGTTTCATCAAATTAACCAAAACTGGAATGTTAAAAGGTTGTAAGAAATTCAAAAGCGAATTTGTCTATTAAATCAAATAAATGTGTCTTAACATTTGAGAATTGAATCATATCTTAAAACCACATAACATAACTATTGCAGAGTTATTTCAAGTTATTTCTTCTTTTCTTTTATTTTTCTTCTCATTCGTCATTTTTTATATACACAAGGTAGTTTGTCTGGATACCACAATTCCTTGAGATGCTTTCAACACTCGCTCACTTTCTTTTTTAGTTGTCAAACGGTATTCTTGTAGCCGATTGGTTGACGATTTTACAGCAATGTATTTTTATTTCTCAGCCATTTCTCAAATTCACAAATCTGTTAGGATACCACAGATTTTTGCAATGCCTTTCAACACTTGTTTACTTTCTTGCTGAGTAATTTAGCAAACAGTATTTATGTAGGCGTTGGTTGACGATTTAACTGCAATGTCTGTATTTCAACCGAGAAAAAGGCGGATTTGGCATTCTCTTTTAAATCTTTTCAAATTTTTTTAATCAGCAAAAACTATGAGTCTTAGATGAATTAATTTATTTATAACTAATATTTGAAAGTTTAAATTCCAAATAGTTAATATAAATAGTTTAAATAAAGAAAATCAAAGTAACGGCCATACACGCTTTCGCGAAGTCGGAAACTCCAAAAAAACCTTCTACGTAGTGTTTTTCAAACATAACTATGTGAAATCTGCATTTTCTTATGGCCCCTTACTATAAAACTCCTTCTTTTAGTCTTGACTTTTCTAAAACTCTACCAAATAAACTTAACAGTTTTGAAATCTTATTGTTTATACAGAGCGAGTTTGAACAAAATTCAGAGGCGCGCCATAAATATCCTTATTAGATCAGATCTGAGCGCTCATCAATAGTAGTGATAATAACTTCAAAGAACGTTGACGGCGCAAACGTGAGTTGCTTGATGGCCATTTGAGACACGTATCGCTGTTGGAAAAAATATTTTTGGATGAAAATTTCATTAAAATGCTGCGTACTTTAGTTTTGAATATCTATGAAGAATCAATCACATTCTGAACCTTCAAACCCAGCGATTATAACTTTTAAAATTAAGAAGAAATTACCTTAATTGTTCAAACACAAATGTGAGATGAGAGGATAATCTAATCAAAGAATTTTTAATGCGTCCTCTTTATGTAGTTCAAAGGCGCTCTCGCGGAAATGGTTTTATTCACTGTGTGCTACTAGAGGACTGGACACTCTAAGGCGGCATCTGTACTTTCAGTTGATTGCCGCTTTAGGAACTCACCTGATCACAATTTACAGCGGAACAGGCCAATAATTATGCCGCAAGCGCAGAGGCGTTAAACAAAAAAGAAAAAGGCTCTGTTTCAAAAGTTGAACAGTCAATCGAATAAACATGATAAACTCCCCAGAGTTCGACTGAATTTGAACCCATGCAAACGGTTTTATTCGCTGTGAGCTACTAGGTGACAGAGGCACGCTAGCACGGCGTCTGTTCTTAAACTATGTCGCCTCCTTTAAAACTCAACCTAGAGTATTTTACAGCGAAACACGCTAACCATTATGCAACAGGCGCAAACCTGTCAGTGGCCGAAATTGATAAAACCCTATTCGAATCCTACTTAAATTCAATAGAGACGATGGAGAAATGTATTGAAACAAATTACACTAAAAGACAATCAAGTCTTAAATAAATACGTTTAAGGTACTAATCTTCATTCTTATCGTTATCAATGCCTTCGAGTCTTTCTTTCACCTCGAGAACACTTTCTTCGTCACCATAACGCTCTTCAAACGCCAGCACTTTTTTGAGGGCAAACTTCCTTTTCTTGAGGGGCATATCAACCTCGGAGAATTTTTTGAAGGCCCGTCTGGCCTCATCAATGCGTGAATGCTTCACTAGCATATCTGTATAGACCGCCCAAATGTCGGTCCTGCGGGGAAAGTTGTCAAGGATGCCATTGAAGATCCTCTCAGACTCCTCCACCAGACCATACTTAGCTTCCAGGAGGGCAAACTTGGTGGTCACTTCGATGTGCTGTCTCTTATCCACCCTTTCGAGACTCTCGGCCAGCAACTTCCTGGCTTTTTGCAGCTCTCCCATGTGGTACAGAACCCTGCCGTACGAGGCCCACGTGTCGGGATGCTCCTTGAACTTCTTTGCCATGGCTCGACAAACCTCAAGAGACTTTTCAAGTTTGCCTGCAGACTCGTACATGTCCCTGGTGTGTGCCATAACCTTGATCTGCTCACACTGCTTCATCGCCTCATCCACCACCCCCTTCAACGAATCCTCACTGCCGTACTGGAACTCCAGGTTTATGTAACTCATCCAGATATTGAACTTCTCCTGCTCTTCTCGATACGGAATACTCTTCAATGCTTTCTGCACCACTTCCCTGGCCTTCTCCACGCTAACGTTTTCCACCTCAAAGGCAATCAACTCCAACCACGACACGGAGTCAGCAGGCTTGAGAATGGTGGCCCTCTCCAGAAGGAGCCTTTTCTCCTCATCCGATGTCAACTGACTCCTCATCTTCTTCATGAAACTCTTCTTATAGTCTTTGTTCTCCGTCACACCTTCATTACTTTTCTCTTCCATACCTTCCTCATTCTCCCAGTCAAACTTATTCGAGGTTGGAAGAACAAGGTATGTGTTTTGTGTAGTCGTTTTCGTGAAATTACTTTTACGGTCAACTTTATCTTTGGCATCTTCATTGACTCCGGCCTCACCCTTGGCATCTTCACTTTTATTCACAGCTTTCTCGCCATTTTCGTTACCACTTTCCACAGCGGTAGACTTGGAAACTTTGAGACTCAAGAGAAGTTTTTTCTTGAGAGGAATCATCTTCAGTACCTTGCACTGCACCACCTGTCCAATGAAGAACATCTCAGAGGGCTTGCCAACCTCCCCAAAGGTCAGTTCATCCTTCGGCACCCATCCTTTCACCTCGTCACAAAACACCACCACTAGTCCATTGTCCTTGATGGAGCCCACAAAGCCAGTGACATGCAGGCCTAGAGACAGGTCTGCATAGCTGCAAGGAACCGGGTACTTTGACTTCACCAGCGACTTCTTGTTGGTGAGAATGAGAACCGAATCATCCGCATTCACATACAACACCTTGCACTTGAGCTTCTTGCCATGTGTGAACTTCTTCTCTGGTTTCAGAAGGGGAATGTCCGACATGTGAGCAAATGGAATCAGTCCAGTCAACTTGCCCATCACCTTCACCCTCACTCCCTTGTTCACAAACCTCTCCACACTACACTCCAACACCAAGCCAGCCTTGAGGTCCTCGTAGTTGTAATACTCCTGCTCCAAAACACTCTTCTTCATCGACATTACCACAATCTTTTCCAGATAGTTGAAGCCAATGATGCGAGCTCTGTACACCTCATTCTTCATAAACTTCTTGAGATTCACCTGCTTGTGGTCTGAGAGGTGTCTTCTAGAGATGAATCCTCTCAGATTGTCGGGCAGTTTGAAGAAGATGCCTTCATTTCCAGACTGCCTCACGACCTTTGCATCCACTATGTCACCTCTTTCATTTGACTTGAAGATGTGAGGAAAAGTGTTTGGAGAAGTAAGATGACTCAGCTCAGAGAGCACCACATACTTGGTTGAAGATTGCACATAGAGCACTGAGGCAAAAAGTTCTTCTCCGACTTCATAAGTGGTGATACCTTTGAGAAGGTGTCTGTGGAAGATTATCCCATCAAAGGTGCCCATACTCACAATCAAGCACAACTCGTCTGCTGACTTCACAGTGCATTTCACCAAGGAACCAGGCATGAGGGAGAATAGAGAGAACTTGTATGTGATTGCCTTTTTCATTTTTGATGGATCTATTGACAAGCTGAGCGATCTGCTTTTAGTTTCTGTCTTATTTTTCTTATCCTTCACCACACATGTCAAGTACGAACCGACTGATAAAATCAATTCAGTATCGAAATGATGCTTGTAAGCCTCCATGTATTTGGTGATTTCACTTTTTGGCAGAAATGCTGTCAAGTTCTTGTGGCCAACATCCAACATGTAACCATGGTCTTCACAGCTTGCAACAACTGCAGGCAACACCATGCCCTCTTTAAAGTCACTTATGTATTGGTTCACGAGAGATGGCTTGACTGATAAAATGACTGTCTTCTTTAAGTCTTGCAAGAATTCTGTGATGAAACAACGCACCACTAAGCCAACATGAAAAATATCATGCAGACCTAGTGGTTTTGAATCGTCCTCATAAAACTGCCCAGCTGCAAGCTTTTTGAGTTTGTCTGTATAAACTTCCGAGACTTCTGTGATAGAAAATTTTCCTGTCATCTCGTTTGGAAGAGAAACAATAACCTCGTAATCACGTACTTCTTTGACACACCCCAGCACGAGCATGTTTTGTTCGATGTGTGATTGAAAGGGCTTACAATGGAAATCATTTTTAGTTTTCACGGATTTTTTAATCTTGATTTTTTTGTCTGGTTTTTCTTCACTATCATCTAAATTTCTTTTTCGTTTAAGGTTTGAATCTTGATTCAGTTGAGGAACTTCTTTCACATCACGGGGAAAGTCTTCAGTCATTTTAGCTGTAAGTTGTGCAACGAATGATTGGAATAATCTGTATTATTAAGAAGATTTCAAAAAAGTGTTCACCTCTGATGAGAAAAGACACTGACTACTCAATAACCAAACCGATCTGCTCGTGTGTGGCGATAAAAACATAAAGACCATAGCTATTTTAATAGTATTATTAAACATTTAATATGAAAATGTGACAAATTTTGAAAACTATTGAAATTTTGAATGTGAAAAAATATTTCATCTCATAGAAAACTAAAAAATAAAAAATGAAATTTCTATTAAATAATTGAAATATGAATTTAGAATATAAACAAAAAACATTTATTCTAATCTTATTGAACCAATTCATTGTATAGCACCTTTTACGCAACTTTTTAAAATTTCCAACAGAAGAACGATTCTACACATTGCTGGGGTGCTAGGAGACAAGACCACACCGCACTGTGCCTGTTTTTTAGTTGAATTGCTAGTTTTGATGACTCAAACTTGAGTTCCTCGAAAGCCGAGCCCTAAACCTTGTACTTTACAGCATAGCTCACTGACTACCTCACTACAGTTTCACTGTACGTTATTGACGTACTTTTATCATGGAATTAACATGAACGTGAGCAAATCAAACAGAGCAAGCAAGCTCTGCCGCTTATACTAGTCTAGTACTAGTAAAAAAACACCAACAGAAGCATTGTTCTCACTCAACTCTACTTAGATTTTTGTTCTGTAACTTTTAGTTTCTAATACCATTTTCAAATCTGAAATACAAGACGAGATTAGACTCAAACATTAATTGTCATAAGAACGACGCGAACCTCTTTTGAAGCATCACTCAACGTCATTTTTCTTAGTTGTTTTTTTAACTTTTTTTATTGAAAACGCTGTTCAAAATAATACTAAACGAGTAAAAACACTACCTAAAAAACCAGAAGAAATGTCACGTTTGAAAATTGTTGGAGGGGCCGGTGTGAAAAAACAAAAAAAAGAAAAAAATCTCATATAAATAAAACACACGACAAAACATAGTTTTTGCATTCTGTATTATTCCTTCATGTATAATTGACTAAACAATGTTCAGCCTTTAAACATGTCACTATTTAAAAAAATTTAAATGATCAAGTAAATACGAATCAGAGCTTATATAAATGTTTTTATTATAGTAGAGTAGGTGTGCAGAATATTGGTGCTTAAACGAATCATGACATGCATCTATAGGGTTGAGTGATTGGTTCAACTTTCTGAATTGTGTGTTAGTACTTGAGTAGTTTGAGAAGCATATATAGTAGTTTTTGTAATTTCATTAAAAAATTAAAATATTTTTTATTTTCCTTATTCTGCCCTTTTGAATCGTTACAAAATCTTCTGCCATTTATTTATATTACTTAATCATCTCGCCATCAAAATGGATTGCTTGTTGAATGCTTCAACAATCATCAATGGTGGTATCGGTGTCCAGCTGAGTGAAGTCTGCATTAGCAAGCACCGAGTCGACGCCGTGGAGGATGTCCAGGCCGGTGGCTTCGATGCCCTCTGGTCCCACTTCGTAACCACCCTCTCCTGCAAGACAAAAGTTACACAAGTCAATTGGAGTGAAATAATGGAATAAGTTTTAAATCGTAAAAATCGATAAAAATAAAATAAATCATTGGAACAGGTGAGAGTATTGGATGGAAGTTACGTCAATCACCAATGTCAGTTCATCGATGCTTCTTGAATAAGCAGTACCATATCATCAGGTTACGTCAGATGGTTCAAAAAACGGTTGACTTTCATATACAATAAACAAAAAAATACAAATAGGAATGTTAGTATAGTGGCATTGACCTGTAGAGCTTCGAAGCCACATATAACTTCAAATAATATATTATAAAAATAATATGACTTCTTCCTTTTCTAGATTTCTTTCTCAAAATGCCCACCCAGCCCTAGGCACCCACCTGCTGTGGACGGTCGCAAAAACACTCCATACGAGTATCTGGTGTGTTTCTTTAACTTGCTCCAGTCGAACGTTGAGCCTCCAAACGTTTCTCCTGGGATCAAAGTTTGCTTCAGTTCACGGATCAAATATTTTTTAAATCGAAATGTGCTTGAAACAAAGATATGTAAAAATTATCAAAGAAAAACTATTTGTGGAGGAGTTTCATGAAACAACTGTGAGAAAAAAATTTTTTACTCAGTAATTCCGACGCCTTGCCCACTTTGTAATCCGCCCCGTTCTTGTTGCGGATGTTGTTGGTCGCTATGAAGGCTACTCTCTCCTGCAGAAGGTATCATAGACGAGGTGTCTTTGAACGGAGTAGAACTCTTGATGTGAATAAGCTAAGCGAAATAAAACTTCCTGTTCGGAAAATACTCCTTAAAAGTGAATTATTAAAATTCAAATATCAACCACATACAATTATTCACCATTTCGTCGTAGTCATCGGGTTTTTTGGCACTGCAGGCGTACGGCAAGACCCAAAACTGGCCGTAGGTCTGGAAGGAGAGGGAGGCGACAAAGGGCGAGAAGTGTTCAACCGTCGTGCGTACTGCCAACGTCTCCTGCTCCGAGAAGGGCTTGGCTCCGTAACACTGCGAACACACGTCGTGAGGGTCTGGTGGGTGGTGGATTTGTTGGAACCTTTGAAGGATTCAGAACAAGTACTTTCATGAGAGAACTTGAAGCTTCCATCTTGTTGGAAATGAAAAAAGTTTTCGAAGGCGCTCTAGAAAGGTTTTGATTGGATTAAACAATAATAAATGTATCTCAAGTTTCGATTTGAAAGCTTCCCAATTATATATCAACTTATAAGTTTCGCTTTTATTTAAAATTCAAAAACGAAGCTTCAACCGCTTTTTCCTGCGTCGAAGTTTCTGTTGAGGTTCACGCCGACGCAGTCGGTGGCGTTCCGCTCTGTGACCTTCCTCCTGTTCTTCACCCACATGCGTTCCTGTAACATTTATTTTGAATATATATAATATTATATATATATATATATATATATATATATATATATATATATATATATATATATATATATATATATATATATATATATATATATATATATATATATATATATATATATATATATATATATATATATATATATATATATATATATATATATATATATATATATATATATATATATATATATATATATATATATATATATATATATATATATATATATATATATATATATATATATATATATATATATATATATATATATATATATATATATATATATATATATATATATATATCTATATGTTTGTGTGTGTGTGTGTGTGTGTTTGTTTGTGTGTGTGTGTGTGTGTGTGTGTGTGTGTGTGTGTGTGTGTGTGTGTGTGTGTGTGTGTGTGTGTGTGTGTGTGTGTGTGTGTGTGTGTGTGTGTGTGTGTGTGTGTGTGTGTGTGTGTGTGTGTGTGTGTGTGTGTGTGTGTGTGTGTGTGTGTGTGTGTGTGTGTGTGTGTGTGTGTGTGTGTGTGTGTGTGTGTGTGTGTGTGTGTGTGTGTGTGTGTGTGTGTGTGTGTGTGTGTGTGTGTGTGTGTGTGTGTGTGTGTGTGTGTGTGTCCCAGCATGGTTTACGGTAGGGCTCAGAGACCCCATGTTCTCACATAAGAATGGATACTTTGTTGAAAGATGAAATATGACATAAGCATGGAAAAAGTGAAAGAGTATATTAAGTATATAAAAGCAACTGTGGTGAAAAAATAAATATAAATCTGGAAATGAATAAATAAGAGCAAAAATACGTTAAAAAATATATTTTCAAATTTCAATATATCACTTTTAAAAACTCAAATATAAAACTAAAATTGTTTGCAGAACGGAATGATTTCCTATTAATCAAATCTAATCTAATCAAATCATTTATATAGCGCTGATTGCATACTGTTCAAGAGTGCTCCTACGTTTGTCCTGGAGTATTCGTAGCCATCAGGGTTGAGGTTGGGAACGACGATGAAACGGTAGTTTTTTCGCAGTCTCACGGCTGTCTCGTCAGTCGAATGGATCAACTGTTGGACGAACAAATTTACTCTTGGGAACTTGAGAAATTTAATTTAATTCACTTTTCTAAATATTCGCTAAAAATGAATTTTTAAAATTCAAATAATTATAACATAATTTATCAATAAAATACTTTAAGTTGAATAGTTGATCGGTGCTTATGAATCTCACGTAGTCGGTGAAGGAGATGAGGGAAGCAGATGAGAGCCACGCTCTAGCGGCTATGTTACCGTCCAGCCACACCAGAGGCAAATTCGCTAACTCAGCGTTGAGCTTAACAGTGAAGGTTTCACAAAATCAAAAATATTCTTTTTTATTTTTTTTATGCAACTTTTTAAATTAAAAAAAAACTTTCAGACAAGATATAAGTTTTCATCTCATTAATATTAACAAAAGGTTTAAAAAATTTTGAATCTAACGAAGAGAGCGCAAATTTCATTATCGTTGACTGTGTAGCCAATGGAAAAGGCAGTAGCAATTCTGGGTTTCGTAAAAGCCAATTCAGCCATCCAGTTACATTGCTGGACGTGAAATGAAAGAGTGTCATTTGTGGGTTTAATTATGGATTAATATTATACAATACAATACAAACACGAATATTATTATAGTGGCATTAACCCCGTAGAGTTTCGAGGCCAAATATTCAAAATAATATTTCACAATCATCAAAATTATCGATCTTAACCAAATAAGGAAGTTAATAAAAAAACCAAACCACAAAACAATGCTATACGCACCACATATGACTCCGCGTACCTCTTGGTAACTCAAGTAGCGGTGGTGTTTGAAGCCTTTCTCGGGCATGGTGTTGACAGAAACGTGGTAGAAGAGATCAAAATGTTGGAAAAGTAAATGGTTGTGGTCTTTCACTAACTTGTAACTGTACAAAAAATGTAGTGGTGGGTTGTTGTACAGGTGGATTGGTGGAGTAACATTTTGGCGGAGTAGTAGCAGTGATAGTAGCTTTGAAGCCATAGGGGGTTAATGCCACTATAATAATACTTGTAATTGTATAGTGTGGTATTCGTTAAATAGGTGGTTGGCAGTTGAACCGAGGGGTTATTCCTTTGTGATAGCAGGGGTCGTATTGGTGGGTTGGCGATAGTAGGGTTCATAGTGGTGGTTTGGCGATAGTAGGGGTCATTGTGGTGGGTTGGCGATAGTAGAAGTGATGGTAGTAGTGGTGGTGCTTTAGATATTTAGTAGTTGTAGTGATAGCAGTAACAGTGGTAGTTGTAGAAGTTAGAGTTGATGGAAGCAGCTTTTATAGCCGAAATGCTGGTTTAAAACATGCCATATTCTGGTTATTGTTATAAAAAATATTCAGTTCACTGAACCAGGTTTTTAAATCTTAAACTGAATAGAAACCTCAACTTCGAATAATTTCAGAACATTTTTCATTCAATTCCAACGGAAACCCACTTTTTAGCTACTTTCTCAGGTTTCGACACAAAGGGGCCTTTCTGGAAGTTCAACCATCCAAGTCATTTATTTCATTTTGGAATTTGAAAAATTAAACAAATACCTCTGTGTCAGCTTTGTCTTTATCAAATATTTTGAACCTGGTTAATTGAGTGTTTCCATTTTTCAGGTTACAATAATTTCTTCGCAATTTTATGAGAGGTTTTGTTAATAAGATTTGATTTTTATGATTTAAAATAAAACCAACAAAAAGGATATTTTAAATCTTAATTTATGTTTGATTTGTAACTATGAAACTTAATTATTAAAGAATAAAATACATTTTAATCTACCCATCAACGCAGAAGCCATTTCTCTCCACACAGGCGTGGAAGATAAGAAGAAGTAAAGGACATATTTTCAGAACTACCATTCCTAATTAACTTCTTTAACTTTTCAAATTACCGTCTCGATTGTTTATACGCAAAAAAAGTCTAGAAAAATCTGTTTGATTCTATTTCGCCTTCTCAGCTGCTGCTCAATTGTTGCTTCAAATAACGCCCAAGTTCCTCTTTGAAGGATTTTTCGACTAAACCTACAATCGGTGTTTTTAATTCAATCCCCTTAAGCACTTCTTTGACTTCAAAGAACTATTATATCAGCCTCAGAGTTATGAGCCCACCAATTAAATAGAAGTACAAAGATGAAAGTTGTTGAAATCTCAAGGAGATAACTCTTCATTTCAAGTTGACGCATTCTATGCCTTAAGAGCTTTTACATCAGCCGTGTGATTTTATGTTTTTTTACTTATGGCCAGTTCAGCTTAAAACACTTTTATAAGTAACTTTTTTACTTCGAATTTATAACTTTAAAATTTTATACTTTTTGTTCATAAAGTCTCTATTTTAAAATGTATTCAAGGTTTTCTGTCGATGATGTTTCATCTCTCATTGAAATTTTCTTCCGCTGTTAGCGGACTTTTATCTATATAAACAACATAATGGTTTAGTTTTTCAAGCCAGTTTATTAAGAACCAGAGTTGAAAAACAAAACAGAATTATGATAGATCTTTTATTCTCATACTTGTGTAGCTCCAAAATTTTTAGACTATTTTTTCGGAAAATAAACAAGAATAAACTAACCCATGACTATGAAATGGTCAATTTCCGTTCACTTGAGGACTTTCAGAACAGCACTACCTATCTCTGCTGAGTAAGATCACTCCAGAAGCTCAATTCAACTCATGTGATAATTGAAGATAATTATTTGGTCTAAACCTACTTTACATGAAGTTATGGTTGTGTTTGGACAACCATTGCTTATGACGTGTTTTATTTTCTTGAAATAGAGTAAATTATGATTATATTTTCAGCAGGCAGCTGGGCTTGCTTTAATAAGGGAAATATTTCATAATTGGAATTATTGGAAGGGCTCTGAGACTGGAAAGCGAGTGTTGGTATTTGTGTGAAAGAACCCCATAAGGATTCTTTAAAGAATCAAGCTCCTCCTTCAATTATGATATCAAAGTACCTTTTGTATTGCAATCTATTTTGAATTTATTTTTTCTTATTTGAAAATTAACGATGACTAATCAATAAAGTCAAAAGGTTTGTATAAATATCTTTTTTTTTCATTTCAATTTTGATAAATTTAAAAGGTGTAATCACCACGACGCCAAATGCCAGCATTTGATCCTACTTTCTTATCAACTCTCTGATTATGGTATTGCGTCACCTTTACTGAAAACTAGTTGAATGTGTGCGAGGAAAGTGAACACACAAAAATATGAAAATGATTTATCATATAATTTTTTTCTTGTTGAGATAGGTTACGATGAACACATCCGATCATAAGAAATTAAAATGTATTTTCATAATATTTTAAAGTTTCTCAAGTGGTGGCTTCGATTAAAGTTAAAATCCATGCATCCTCTCATTCATCCCATCTATCCAGCTATTCATTCTTATAGCCATATTTCTATTTATCCATCCATGCACTCGGGCATCAACCCATGCATTCAGTTATCTATCCATCCTTTTATCGAGCCGTCTAGCTATCGGTACATCCATCCATTCATCCAACCATATTATCCACAGTATGTAAGATGTATGATAAAAGCTATGAGAACTGCTCACGGCTTCATACTTATTTCAACTTTTTTTTAAAAAGTTAGCGCTTCTACCATGGTTGTTCAAGTTTTTTGATGGTATTTTGTTTGATAATGTTGTTGTGATTTCATGTTACTTCATTATGTTGCTGTATTGTATCACGCAGACGGTTCGGAGCATTGTCTTTTGCACTCTTATTCATAGGCTCTCTTTATATCGGAGCGACGATGCACGCTGTCTTGAACTCCAAACAAGACATCCAAACGAATGAATATATTTATAATAGCCTATCAACACACGCGTAGTATCAAAATTTTGCTTGAAGTCTCAAAACTTCAAGAATAATTTGTAGAGAAATGACTTTCAAAGTTGAGTTGACTGCGATAGTCCTTCTATCCTATTTGAGTATATCGTGGGTGAGTAGCTTTTGTAGCTCTTTTGATTGAAATCCCTCACCAACGTTCAACTTTCAAAACATTTCAAAAATATATTTTTCAAACTTAAAACTTTTTCGTCCAAACAATAACGTGAACAACTCTTATAAACTCAGATAAACCATCCAAACTACCCCAACGCCACCCTTACCTCCAGGCAATTTGTAACAACACCTTGGTAACAAAGAAAGCCTTTCTGGACGTTTCCCTGGGCGATGATTACTGGGGTCGCATTGTGATAGGCCTCTTCGGAGACACCACACCTATCACCGCCCTCAACTTCGGTGAGTTACTTTTGAAAATATATTATTTTTTGTGTTTCTTATATTGTTAAATCAACTTTAAGTTGGATTATTTGTGAGATAATCATTTTTGAGCTATGAACATCGCCTAGAAATAATATTTTGCAAGACACGATGGTGCTTTCCTGTCGCTGTGTGTACTACTTCGTTCTTGTCAATTCTTTCAAAAGTTACTTTTCCTTCATCCGCTATTTTTTTAAATTCAAGCACCAAAATATTTATCATGATATTAATTATTAGAAAGACATTTAAAAATAAGAACACTCTTCCAAACAATCACGTATTTCTCGCAGCTACCTTTGCAAGCAACCACAACAACATCGGTTATGCTGGAACCTACTTCCATAGAGTCTATCGCAACATGGCCATCTTGGGTGGGTTTTAAACTTTCAACCAATCAGAGGTCATCATGAGTTATTAGCAACTAATTGGCGTCTTCAATGTTACTGAAATAACTGGTGAAACAACCGTCTCTGCAAAAGATTCTACTATTTCTTTCACTACTTCTTCCATTAAAACCTCCACTTAAACTTTTACAATACAACCCCCACACCACAACTCCCACACCACAACTCTTACACTACAACCTCCACACTACAACCTCTACACTACAACCTCCACACTACAACCTCCACACTACAACCTCCACACTACAACCTCCACACTACAACCTCCACACTACAACCTCCACACCACAACTCCCACACCACAACTCCCACACCACAACTCCCACACCACAACTCCTACACTACAACCTCCACACTACAACCTCCACACTACAACCTCCACACTACAACTCCTACACTACAACATCCACACTACAACCTCCACACTACAACCTCCACAATACAACATCCACACTACAACCTTCAAACTACAACCTCCACACTACAACCTCCACACTACAACCTCCATACTACAACCTCCACACTACAACCTCCACACTACAACCTCCACAATACAACATCCACACTAAAACCTCCACACTACAACCTTCAAACTACAACCTCCACACTACAACCTCCACACTACAACCTCCACACTACAACCTCCACACTACAATCTCCACACTACAACCTCCACACTACAACCTCCACACTACAACCTTCAAACTACAACCTCTACACTACAACCTCCACACTACGACCTCCACACTACAACCTCCACACTACAACCTCCACACTACAACATCCACACTACAACCTCCACACTACAACCTCCACAATACAACATCCACACTACAACCTCCACACTACAACATCCACACTACAACCTTCAAACTACAACCTCTACATTACAACCTCCACACTACAACCTTCAAACTACAACCTCCACACTACAACCTCCACACTACAACCTCCACACTACAATCTCCACACTACAACCTCCACACTACAACCTCCACACTACAACCTTCAAACTACAACCTCTACACTACAACCTCCACACTACGACCTCCACACTACAACCTCCACACTACAACCTCCACACTACAACCTCCACACTACAACCTCCACACTACAACCTCCACACTACAACCTCCACACTACAACCTCCACACTACAACCTCCACACTACAACCTCCACACTACAATCTCCACACTACAACCTCCACACTACAACCTCCACACTACAACATCCACACTACAACCTCCACACTACAACCTTCACACTACAACCTCCACACTACAACCTCCACACTACAACCTCCACACTACAACCTCCACACTACAACATCCACACTACAACCTCCACACCACAACCTCCACACTACAACCTTCACACTACAACCTCCACACTACAACCTCCACACTACAACCTCCACACTACAACCTCCACACTACAACCTCCACACTACAACCTCCACACTACAACCTCCACACTACAACCTCCAAACTACAACCTCCACACTACAACCTCCACACTACAACCTCCACACTACAACCTCCACACTACAACCTCCACACTACAACCTCCACACTACAACCTCCAAACTACAACCTCCACACTACAACCTCCACACTACAATCTCCACACTACAACCTCCACACTACAACCTCCACACTACAACATCCACACTACAACCTCCACACTACAACCTCCACACCACAACCTCCACACTACAACCTTCACACTACAACCTCCACACTACAACCTCCACACTACAACCTCCACACTACAACCTCCACACTACAACCTCCACACTACAACCTCCACACTACAACCTCCACACTACAACCTCCAAACTACAACCTCCACACTACAACCTCCACACTACAACCTCCACACTACAACCTCCACACTACAACCTCCACACTACAACCTCCACACTACAACCTCCACACTACAACCTCCACACTACAACCTCCAAACTACAACCTCCACACTACAACCTCCACACTACAATCTCCACACTACAACCTCCACACTACAACCTCCACACTACAACATCCACACTACAACCTCCACACTACAACCTCCACACCACAACCTCCACACTACAACCTTCACACTACAACCTCCACACTACAACCTCCACACTACAACCTCCACACTACAATCTCCACACTACAACCTCCACACTACAACCTCCACACTACAACCTCCACACTACAACCTCCACACTACAACCTCCACACTACAACCTCCAAACCACAACCTCCACACTACAACCTCCACACTACAACCTCCACACTACAACCTCCACACTACATCCTCCACACTACAACCTCCACACTACAACCTCCACACTACAACCTCCACACTACAACCTCCACACTACAACCTCCACACTATAACTTCCACACTACAACCTCCACACTACAACCTCCACACTACAACCTCCCCACTACAACCTCCACACTACAACTCCTACACTACAACTCCTACACCACAACTCCACCACACCTCATGGCTCTCCAACCCACTCCAGGAGGGGATTTGGTGAACTACAATGGTACAGGCTCCTTCAGCATCTTCAACGGTGGCGAAGACTTTTTCGACGAGAACTTCATTTTTAAAAACTGGAGGGGGTGGATCGGAATGGCTAACAGAGGTCCCAGAGGCTTTCAGTGTTCTTGAAACCATTAAAGCTTTGAAATAACGTTTTGAGACCAACACAGAGTTATTTTTGTTTGTTTCAGTTGTTTACGATCCACAACTATATCCACAGGTCCAAACACAAACGGCTGTCAGTTCTACATCAACACCAAAAACAACCGACAACTCGATGGCAAGTACGTCGTCTTCGCGAAGGTTCTAACAGGCTTCGACGTGGTCATGAAGGTGGCTGGTCTGCCCTTGGTTAAAGGAGCTCCCACACCCAATGTCACTATCATAGGCTCCGGAACATTCAACCCTCTACAACCCTACACCGTCCCTTACAACTTGCCCTACTACTACTAGCGCCTTCACCTCTAGCTTATCTAATGCTTCGTATGAACTAACGGCTTTGGGATGTGTAAATTATTGACTGGATATAATGATACAACAAAATGTTTTGTTGAAAAGTTTGTTGATATTTCTGCGTGATACTTCATCGTGATAGTTATTTGAAGAGCTTACAAAAGTTATTTTAATAAACTTCCCAAAAGGATTCTCTTTGAAAAGATTTTGTAAGAAAGAAGAATGTTTATTTGTTGTGGCTGACGTTAAGGTTTTTGAAACTTTCGTCGAAATAAAGTTTAGTCGGCAGCACGACTCCAGTCTATTGAATAGAGTGCAAGGTGACATTGTTCTTATAACCATTCGAGCGAAACCGACCGATTTTGTGTGCAGTCAAAGAATTGTATACTTAGAAAAATCTGTAAAGACTAATAGTGAAACCTTCAACTCCTCCGTACACTCATTCAACTCAACTGAAACGACCCTATCTTTATATATCTCTCTCTATTCTTCTTCTCTCGTTTACTCCTTCATTCTTCGATTCAAAGCTGTTCGCATTGTAAGCATTTAATAGACGATCGTTTATTGTCAGACGAGAATAATTGTTTTCATACATTCACTTCTTACAAGCATTGCAGACCTCGATAGCGAAGCTATCATTGGTTGTTAATAATTCTTAGTAGCAAAATTGACGTGAAAGAACTTTCGGTAGATTTAATTATGACTTTTAACTAAAAAAACTCTATTTAGCACCAATCAACCTAAGTCTTGCCCTTCACAAGTTGTTGCCTAAGCTGTTCGAAATGTACCTTAAACTTCCGATTCTTGTGATTCTGTTGGGAGCATTCTGCTTGCCATCTGCTCAAGTAAGTCATTTCAAACTTCATTTGTTTTTTAGTTATAACATGGAAATACACAACTATGCCCCTCAAACAAGCCAACACACTGATTCTTTCAAACAACCACTTTTCACCAAGCATGGCGCACAGCCACCCAACAGATTATAACTCCGCCACTTACGTGCTTCTTTATTCCATCCACCAAACTCCTCTGAAAACACGTAACCGCCTCACAAGCAACATTACTTCCTTCCACCACCATTTACCTGCTACCACTCAACACCACCACTCATGCACCACCACCAGCCACCATCCCCCTGCTTATACCCACCCAACCACCAGTACTCATCACCCCTATTCAGCCACCAATACATCTAACAACCACCAAAACACCCCACCACCATCCACCAGGGTCTCAAAGCAAACGTCACTCTAAAAGCCTTCTTCGACATGCGCATCGGCAGAGAGTACGTGGGAAGAATCGTCTTTGGACTCTTCAACGACACAGCTCCCCTCACCGTTGCCAACTTCGTGGCATTTGTCGACCACAAGGTGACCCATGTTTTTGATTTTTTAAACTTCAGTTTTTTTCAATGATATTTTTGTGATTAGTAGAGCGCTCTTGAACGGTGCCTAATCAGCGCTATATAAATGAGTTGATTAGATTAGATTAGATTAGTATATCTAATTTGTGAAGCGTCGAAAAATTAAGATGAAAGTTTGCATTTATGAGAAAACAAAGATAACACGTCACACATTTTTACTACAATCATTTAAGCCACACTTCAATGAAGGGCAGTGAAGGTTGCCATTATGAACCATTACTGGATATGCAAAACTACCTATGCTTATTCTCCAGTCTCGCAGACACCTGAAACGCCACATAACAATTGCATTGAAGTATTACTAAAGTTTTATTTGGAATTGCTTGCAGGTTCCCGGAGGTTTTGGTTACAGAGGCTCAACTTTCCATCGGGTCATTAGGAACTTCATGATTCAAGGTGACATGGTGGCTCTTGCGGTGAATGAGGAGTAGGTAAGATCGGGTCAGCTGAGAAGTAAAGCGCTTTTGAACAGCGTGGAATCAGCGCTATATAAACGATTAGATTAGATAAGATAAGATTAGATTAGATTAGATTAGAGATAGTCAAGTGCCTGTTAGATTGCACGAATGTCTTGGTTTTAATTCGAGGGGTAATTACAACTCTTGGAAATAACATTCTGATGAGGGTTCAATGCTTTTCACAATGTTACACCGACGTGGGACAGGGGGAGATGTGACGGAGGGCAACGGCATGGGAGTGAAAAGTATTTACAACAACGGATCCAACTTCAATGACGAGAATTTCGTCTTGAAGAACTTCATTGGCTGGCTTGGAATGGCCAATGCAGGTACATTAGTGGATTTTATGAGCCAAGTTATTGAATTTTTTGACGAGCAAAGTAAATAAAAATCGTTATAAATAAAAATCAAAGAAATATTTATTTGCAATTCCAAAACCTCTTCTTTCTCAGGTCCCAACACCAACGGTTGTCAGATCTACATCAACACAGCACCCACTCCCTGGTTGGACAACAAGCACGTTCTTTTTGGGGTGGTGTTGTCAGGCTGGGACGTGGTGCGCATGATCGAGAACAACCCCACCGGCGCCAACGACCGTCCCATTAAGCCTGTGGTCATTTCGTGGTCAGCCACCTTTCCTGCACCCTTCCCTTTCGAAGTTGAAAACAAAGACATTGTTTTGAACTAGGCCCTCTCTTTTGTTCAGTGAACTTAAAATAGTTCTTCAATTTGAAATAAATTTTTGTGTCAAGGCTTAAAAAATATTCATCCTTCTTTCATTACTGCTTGGTTGGTGCTGACTATAGCATGTTTTTTATCTTAATTTTTTAAATATCATTAATCAGATTTTTGTTGAGTTTGACAATAAAGTCTCTGAAAGTCGACTTATTTTTTTGATTTCTCTCACTAAAATTATTTTTATGAAATAACGAAGAAAAAAAAATTCAACTCAAATTCAAAAATATCCAAAAAAAATTCGATCAGTTAACTTCTATGTAAATTCTATTTTTAAAAATCCTATTTTATAGTTTTTAGTTGAATTCATTTTTATATGTAGAAAGTTCTCGAAGGATGACACGAGTTGCATGGTGACGTGTATAGGCTTTAAGCGGACCATACTTTCATATGAAGAATTCAAAGCCGAAGTGACTTTAAAATGCTTATTAATTTGAGTAAAGAAACTTTATAGTTGAAATATCGGTGTTATTTGTAAGATATTCGAATTTTTAATTTCTCTTTTTTATTTTTTTTATTTTTGTAACTTTTTGACTTATTTTTCTCTCATTCTTCTCTCCCCTTCCTTTCTTTCATTCCTATCTCACTATTTTTGTACTTCTCATTTCAAATTCTCTTTCACTCATCGTTTTCGTTCATTTTCGAAAGTTTCCCCTGTAGCCATTAATGGTTACAGATTGGTTATTAATGGTTATTAAAAATCACTTTAAACTGTGTTTTCAATGCAGAACCCTCTTTAATCGCATGGCTAGAGTCATGCCTCAATTGAAAGACCTTTTCAATAATAACCCAAGCATTTGTAGAGCGATTTTAAACCGCACGGTTCTAACAAAACCTACTTTGGTTTTGAATGTTTTATTATGATTCAATGTTATACACTATTACAAGTCAGATCTGAGTCTTCTTTCTAATCAGAAATTACTTGTTACAAATTTTTTCATCTTTCTTTAGGTCGACATTCATTTACTGCTTTCATATTTCATACCACTCCATACCTCATATGCCCTTCACGCCGCAGTGCCTACATTAACTATAACTAGCAGACGTATAAGCTGGATCTGAATGGTAGGCAATCTACTTGAATATGTATAACGTAAAAGCTATGCTTCTACCCATACAAGCAGTTATATAGGAAGGAATAAACATAGACTTGACTTGAGAATCGTGGTCTGTTAGTTGGATCCTTACATTTACAAAATGCAAAACTCGAAAGGATTCCTTGTTGTGTTGGCATGTTTTTGTTTTTTGGGGGTGAGTTGGGGTGGATTGGGAAATGTTAGTTGTCTATTCAACTTACCCATGTGTCAAAAAGAACATTTCAAACAAAAAAACAATTTTTTTGACTACTCATGTACTCAATTTTAAAATATGCAGGTTTTTATCAATTTTCCTTAATGAACAAACGTTTCCAGCAGTTATGAACTAGATTTCATCAACACCATTGATAAGCACACACATGAAACAACATATTTCACGAACAAAACTTGCTGAAACTGCATACATTTATCTTCCCTTCTCAAACTAATCTCTCTCAACCCCCTCCTACTCCAACACCACCAGTTTACCAGAGGTACTCCAAACACTACCTTCAAGATAGGCTTGAAAGCCTACTTTGACATCCGCATAGGAGGCGAGTACCAGGGTAGGATCGTCTTCGGTCTCTACAACTGGACATGCCCCAGGACCGTCAGAAACTTCCAGGAGCTATGCGACTCCACCAACGGCTACGGATACCCCGGCTCCAACTTTCACAGAACCATCAAAAACTTCATGATCCAAGGTTGGCTAGAGAAGCGGTCGTTTTGTAGTCTATGAAATATTGAAATATTAGAGATTTGAGCTGCATTTATTCGTTTTTACTAAAATTTAATGTTCTTGATACCGTTAAATGAGCATTTTTTATTCTGTTCACAGGGGGGGATTTCTTGAGTGGCGATGGTTACGGATTCAAGAGTATTTACGGACAGCACTTCGACGACGAAAACTTCATCATAAAGAACCACATAATGATGCTTGGAATGGCAAATAGAGGTTCGTTGGGAGAAACATCATAAAGGGAGTGAAATAAACGTAAAATGTTTCCCCTTTTCGAAATAAAATTATGTAATCAGGAATATGCAATATTTTCGCTTGGGTTAGATTAAATTTTGTGCCTCATTAAAACATCTCACGACAGCCTCCCACTCATGACGCACCAACCAATTCCTCTGCAGGTCCCAACACTAACGGTTGTCAGATTTACATCAACGTAGCACCCACTCCGTGGTTGGACAACAAGCACGTGGTGTTTGGGAGGGTGTTGTCAGGCTGGGACGTGGTGCGCATGATCGAGAACAACCCCACCGGCGCCAACGACCGTCCCATTAAAGATGTCATTATATCTCACTCCGGAACATTTTCGGTTCCTGAACCTTACGTAGTTAATTACTGATATGTTTGAAGAATGCGAAAAAATGGAAAGAGAGATGCGAGAAAAAAGAAAAAGAGATGGGAGAGAAGATAAAAATATGAAAAAATGAACGAGATAGAAAGAAGGATGGGAAAAAAAGAGGTTAGGATAGAATGTAAAAAAGGCTATCCTGATATTGAAGGTGGATTTGTTGTCACTTGAGTCTTGTTCTTGTGTATAGTTGCCCGAGGTGACACTGCTTGGATGGTCAATTTGTTTTTCTGAGAGCTCTCAATTCAATCGTTTTACTTTTGTGTTTTCAGATTTTCATAAATCGTGATATAAAAAAGCTATTTTGATACTTACTAAAATGAATTTATTTCGTTGTGATAATTGTTGGTGGTTGATAAAATGAATTTATTTCGTTGTGGTAATTGTTGGTGGTTGATAAAATGAATTTATTTCGTTGTGATAATTGTTGGTGGTTGATAAAATGAATTTATTTCGTTGTGGTAATTGTTGGTGGTTGATAAAATGAATTTATTTCGTTGTGATAATTGTTGGTGGTTGATAAAATGAATTTATTTCGTTGTGGTAATTGTTGGTGGTTGATAAAATGAATTTATTTCGTTGTGATAATTGTTGGTGGTTGATAAAATGAATTTATTTCGTTGTGATAATTGTTGGTGGTTGATAAAATGAATTTATTTCGTTGTGATAATTGTTGGTGGTTGATAAAATGAATTTATTTCGTTGTGATAATTGTTGGTGGTTGATAAAATGAATTTATTTCGTCGTGATAACTGTTGGTGGTTGATAAAATGAATTTATTTCGTTGTGGTAATTGTTGGTGGTTAATAAAATTTTAGAAAATTCATTCCTGCCCAAACCGACGTTTGAACACACATCAAAAGGGTGGTTCGTTGGTGGTTGACAAAAGTCTGTGAAGGTAGAAGCTACTATTTACATAAAAACATTAAATTTATTTCGGTTCTTTGATTTTTGTCGTTTTTTTTTCAAAATTATTTTTCAGTTATTTTGTTTTTTCTTTTCATTCATTAAAATTTGTATAATTATGATTTGTTTATGTCTATACTTCATCCTGTAATAACACCAAAGGCTCTGGTTCTTCAAATCGTGGAGAGTAGTGGATGAGGATGAGCTGAAAAATATTTTTATCAATTTTCATTTTTTCATTTTTTTCAAAATTTTTCTTAATAACTTTCTGTGTATACACAAAACCACTTCACAACAACTCCCTATTTTACCTACGCACACCTCTTGCCAATTACATACAGCACAAAGCACGACAAGTCCAACTACCTTGGCGCTTAGTTCTCCGATGGACTTGGCTTCGAGCCTTATATCGGAGTCAGGCATGATGTGGGAGGTGTGGGCAACCACTGCATCAAGCATTCTCATAACCAAAAGGTTCCAGCGATGTTCTTTTTCTTCCTCAGACTCAACAACTGCAGAATAGCGGTCGTCAACTGAACCGTGGTGGCGGTAGTACAAAGCGTGAGTTTGTGCGTTTCGGACGTTTGGGATATAATTATCATTATTTTTTATTATTACTATTTTTATTATTATTATTATTGTTATTATTATTATTATTATTATTATTATTATTATTATTATTATTATTATTATTATTATTATTATTATTATTATTATTTAAAATATCAAGACCTTGCATTTTTTGAACAAATTGTAATTGGAAACTTACGTCAACTGTGAAAAGCACAAACCCGAATAGAGAAGATTTATTTTTTCTGTAACTTTCATTTCGATGTCTTGTATTTTTTGGGCTATCGCTAACGACATCTTTCTGAAGAATTCTTTTTCAGACCCAAAATCTTTACACGCTGTATGTCAATGCATTTCCAAATTTTAAAACTCAGGAAATGGGCGATCCCTTGAGTTATCTCATTCAAAAAATAAAAACAACAAAAGGCGTTCATGTTCGGCTCGGTAGTTAATAAGATAAACAGATAGGCACAGCTACCTGAGTATTCTTTTTTGAGTTCTTCCCACATCTTGAGTCTCTTGATGGGCAGTAGATAGTTGTGCATGACGTGTTCCTCTAGGCAGCTCTTGCAGCAGAACTTCATTCGCTTGACGGGGTACACGAGGTCAGCTTCCTCGGTCTGATGCAAGGGTCGCTTGCAGATGCTCGAGTGACAGCGAGGTCCTTTGAATTTGCACGTTCTCTCGTGTTTTTGCAGACTCTTCAGGTCTATTTCGTCTGAACAACCTTTTTCACGAAATGTACATTTGACCTTCAACTTGAGAAGTTCCTCTTGAAATGCCTTTGGAGGGTTTGTGGTGCCATTCTTATCAATGAGTTGTCGACAGACAGGGCACGTTTGAGATGTTTCAAGCCACAGTTTGATACATTTGAAGCAAAAAATGTGTTCACAAGGCGTCATTTTTGGTCGATACACCACATCTTGACACACCGGACACAAGAACTTGTTAATCACTTCTGCAGGATTAGATGTACTGTACTCGATCATGCTTGTGCTTGGTGTCTTTTGCAGCTTAATTTCAGTTGTACTACTTTGAGTGTGACATTAAACTTTTTATAAACAAATCAGTTGTTATAAAAATTGTATTTCAGAAAAATTAGTTAAAATTTGTTGATCATTTATGCCTACACGTTCTATTGCAAAACTGGTTTTTTGCGCTCAAATGATTGAAAACAATTCATGACGTATTGTTTATAACCAAACCAAAAATAGCGACTCATTTAACCTATAAAGCTTGTGACACTTCAATTTCTGCAAATGTTTTGGAGTTTCCGGTTTCGCAAAAGCGTGTACAGGCGTTACTTCAATTTACTTTATTTAAACTATTTATATTAATTATTTGGATTTTAAAGTTTCACACATAAGTTAGAAATATATTAATTTACTTAAGAGTTGCAGTTTTTACTGAGTACGAAAATTTTGAAGAGATTTTAAAGAGATTGCCGAATCCGCTATTTTCTCGTTTGAAATACAGACATTGCAGTGAAATCGTCAACCAACGCTTACATAAATACTGTTTGCCAAATTACTCAACAAGAAAAATGAACGAGTGTTGAAAGGCATTAGAAAAAATTTTGATATCCAGACTTACTTGTAAATTTGAGAAATGGCTGAAGAAGAAAAAGACATTGCTGTAAAATCGTCAACCAATCGGCTAAAAGAATGTCGTTTGCCAACTTAAAAAACTAAAAAGTGAGCAAGTGTTGAAAGCATCTCAAGGAATTGTGGTATCCAGATGGACTTCTTTGTGAAAATGAGAAATGACTGAGCAAGAAAAAAAAAAGATGAAAAAAAATAACTTGAAATAACTTTCCAATAGTTATGATATGTAATTTTAAGATATGATTCAGTTTTCAAATGTTAAGATTCATTAATTTGATTTAATAGACAACTCTGTTTTTGAATTTCTTAGAACCCTTCAACATTCCAGTTTTGGTTAATTTGATGAAACATACTTCACTAGTCATTCAATATAAACTATGACTCAATTCTAAATTTTGATTCTATAGTCCGTCTTTGATCTTTTGCAACAAACACTTGAAAATTCTTACGACTTTCAGTTATTGTTAATTTTAAGTTTTTTTTTTCATTTTGATTGTTTACCATGTTCTGTGCCAGTTTCAGCATTTTTTTTACTTTGATTCAATAAGGACAAAAAAAATTATCTTAAAATAAATATTTTGAATATGAAATATTGAGTATAAATTTATTTCATGTTTAATTTGTACAAGATATTTTTACATACGAAATAATTCATATTATTTTTGAAAAAATAATCAGTAAAGAAATTTTAAAAAAATTTTTCAACAATTTTTCCATCTCTATTTATCTTTAATACATCTTCCGATACGAATAAGCGCGATAGCGTTTTCGTTTAAATGTTTTTTTAAGGATTAATTTTTTTCAAATTTTGTCTAATTATTTTTTTATTAAGTTAAAATTAAATTATTAACTCCAAATTTTATTTTAAGTTTCTAAATATTTTAAATTTTCTAACACGTGTTGCAGGGGACTGGGAAAGTATGACTAACTTAATTGTTAATTACTTGCCTCAGAGTATGTCTCAAGATGAAATCAAAGCAATTTTTGGTAGTATTGGAGAAATGGAAAGCTGTAAATTGATAAAAGATAGAGGAACAGGTAAAGTAGTTTGTTTGGTTAATTGAATTCTTATTGATTCTTAGAAAACTTTGAAAGTTTAAAAAATGAACATTATTTTTCAGGTGAGAGTTTGGGTTATGGCTTTGTGAAATATAGGAATGCTTCCAATGCTCAAAAAGCTCTTGAAATCTTCAATGGCCTCAGATTGCAGAATAAAAAAATTAAGGTGAAATGTTTGAAAAATTGTATGCAACATACATTTATTTATTAGTTCATCGAAAAACTAAATTTAATTGTTTTTTTTAATAAATTGTACAGGTTTCAATAGCAAGACCAAGCAGTAGCTTAATAAAAGGGGCAAACTTGTATGTTGGAGGTATTCCCAAGTCAATGAGTGAACATGACCTTCAAAAGTTGTTTTCTCCTTGTGGAAACATAATAACCCTGAGGATACTCACTGATCCCAAGACTGGCAAGTTATTGATTAGTTCTACAGTAGATTAAGTAAAAATGGTGATATATTTCTCATGTAGCATTTCTATTTTCGAATTCATCAATCTTGCATGATCAGAAACGTCCAGAGGGGTTGGGTTTGTGCGCTTTGACACAAGACTTGAAGCAGAAGCTGCAATCAAGCAACTCAATGGTCTCTTACTAGCTGGCTGTTCTGAACCACTGATTGTCAAATTTGCAAACCACCCAACCATTGAACCAGTAGAAGGAAGTTATCTCCAACAACCTTTTTCCCAAGAAGAGAAACCATCAGAGTTAGGACTTTTGAAATGCTTCTGTGATAGTGATTTTCTCTCTTTGCATTTACTAAACTTACCATTAAGGTGCTGTTTGGTGGTGGATAATTTGGCTGCTGAGATGGATGAACTGGATGTGTGGCAACTGTTTGGACCATATGGAGCTGTGAAAGGGGTGCAGATGGTGACTTGTGCTATCAACAATGATGCTTCATGCATGGATGCTTCCAACAATCAGCATCTAGTTGTTCAAAATCAGCAACAACTTCGAGCACCATTTTCGGAACAACATGAAAAGCCATTGAGAGTAAAGAGAGCAGCTTATGTCAAGATGAATGACTATCAGAATGCACTGGGGGCTATAGCATGTCTCAATGGAGTTTTTGTGAGGGGAAGGATGTTGCATGTAGCTTTCAGACGGAGTGCTAGTGCTACCAATGGCTTGAATAATTTTTCTTCTGTAACTAACACCTTCAAAAATTCAGCAGTGTGTCACAACGACTGTTTCTATAGTTCTAACAGTGGGAAGAATGCTCTGAATAGTTCTTTCAGCAACTACATCACACCTGACAACTGTTACCAACAACTTTATAACCCTAGTTACGATGCTGGCTATGCCTCTCACGACGTATCTTCGAGCTTCTACGCTGATGGTGATACCCGTGAAGCGGTGGGCCACTACAAGAATCTCAACAATACCCTTTGAACTAATCATGCTTTTATTTTTAGCTTTTTTCGGTTTTTCTTGTTTCAATATGTTTTGCATTTTTTGAACTTCAAGCTGTTGGCTTTCTCCACCAAATGTCACTAAATGTTATATTTTTTTTTCTTAGAAACCATTGGGTTTCTCAAAAATCTTGTTCAAGAA
The DNA here is from genome assembly GCA_947562095.1 of Branchellion lobata. Classification (NCBI taxonomy): domain Eukaryota; kingdom Metazoa; phylum Annelida; class Clitellata; order Hirudinida; family Piscicolidae; genus Branchellion; species Branchellion lobata. The sequence continues at coordinate 1,403,262 of OX387247.1, read as the reverse complement.
ATCAATTTTTGTTTCAATTGGTGATCAGTCTATTTGAATCGGTATTATTTTTCTTGATAAGATCTCTTGTTTAAATGTTTTATTAATTTTGTTTTCAGAATTTCAATTTGTTTATTTTTCTGTTAGAAGATGTCTTTGAAACAAAGAAATAAAAAAGAAACATTGGTTTATAGATCACGATGCATCACCGCCCAGCGCCACAACCTATTTGCTCATTGCGAGTCTCAGTGATGCCTAGACGGATGAGTAGTTCGACCCGCATCTATAAATAACTCCATTCTTTAAATTCAACCTCAGTTTGTAGATTTATGAAAAAGGTGCAATTTATTTCAGTTATATAAAAACTGAAAACCAAAAATAAATTCCGTTATACACTAATTCAGCTAAAAGTAAAATTTAAGTATCTTTGTTGAATTAACGGAAGTTGTTTATATAGTAGCACCTCCCTACCAGCCATCTAGATGCCAAGATGGCCTGTTGCTTGAGTGAAGAAGCCAAGGAACAAAAACGGATAAATCAGGAGATTGAGAAACAGCTCCGCAAAGACAAAAAGGATTCTCGCCGAGAGCTGAAATTGCTTCTTCTCGGTAGCTTATTTCAATCTATTTAACAGTTCACCCACTTCAGCAAAACTTTTTCATTTAAATAATTATTTTATAAAATTTAATAACGAAGTTATTAGATTATCATGTTAATACTCAAATAAGATGCCTATTTTTTGAAGCTCCGCGCATCTAGCTTATGTGCAATGGTTTTCATCTAAAAGGATGTGCTATTAAGACTACTTTGAAGTTTATTATTTAAATAAATAATTCTGATTTTTATAATATTGCAAAAGCGCATCAACTAACTAGATGAAAAGCGTTTAATAATCTCCAGTTATATTTCTTTTTATGTTGTAGCCACTCAAAAGAACATTATAAATCTTGTTCCCAATACATATTTTTTAACATCATTTTTGGTGCATTCTATGATCAAGTTACACAAAACTTGAGAGCAACTAAGCACAAGTAATTATATTAATTGAAAATAAATTATTATTAAACAGCTTAAATTTTTCCTGGTTGATAATGACTCTAAGGTTATTAGTACTTATTGCCCACACTCAATCTAAAACATACCTGAATTGGGTCGAGCCTACTACCTGTTGTATCCTCAATCAGTGTTCCCAACAAGCCATGTGTTTACTATAATATTTAGTATTCAAATCATTTTATACTAAATTTTAATTGGAAGTTTAACCTTTTTTTTACTTTTTTTTTTGGAAATTTTGCCATTTTTGAAAACAAAATGACATGTATGGCCCATTGGTCTTAAATAATTCCTTCTAAATCACATAACTTTATCTGATTCCAGTTATGTGATTGGTGACATACACATCAACAGTTGCTACTCATTATTTTAGATAGTTTATTCTAAGACCTATTTAAAACATAAATATTATAATCACCGGTATGGTGCATTTGGAAGCCTTTCCAATGCATATGTGGAAAGCTCCTTTTGATTAATGCTACAATTTACCACTTAAGCCTCTTGGGATTAAGTATCATAACATAAAATTAATACAATACAATAATGATTAATAAATAAAATAAAAATTATAGAAAAATAAAAATGCAAATAAATAAATAAAATACAATAAATAAATGTAAGGCATTGACATATAGCATTAAAAACAGATTGAAAGCACAGCTTCAGTCATTTCATCATCAAGTTGTGGTTGATGGTGCCTTAATGCTTCTCAATGTTACACTGACGTTTTTTCGCTTGTATGTTTCCATCAGAGCTTTTGACTTTTGTCAAACAAAGTCTACAGTTTCATTTATGTAAAAGAATTATTTTACACACTGTTTTTTTTCAACAAGATTCGCGTTCTATTTCGTGATTTTAACGCAAAATCTGAGGACCTATTTGAGGATTTTTTCCATAATTGAAAATTTTTCATATATAAACCTTCACTTGGATTTTTTGCTAATAGTTTTCAACAATAAAATGGCATGTGATTTTGATAATATTCTCCTAAGTAGCGTGTTTGAAGTAATAACATACATTTATTACCCTTTCGAAAATGGTAGAAGTATTGTGTAATTTGGGCACCTTTCCAATAGATAAGTGGTCATTTGGAGACTACAAGGGAAAAGCAACAGTTAGGTGGAATCTGACAATACTTACTCCCAGTCTTTCATTAACATCTCTTCGATTTGTCACCATTCTCAACCCTCCCCTCCCCCCCCCCCCTAAGTGCTCCCATTACTCACTATTGTCTTTCAAAGACAATTACCATGCAGCACTTGCATTGTCAGTTGATACTCCACTTTGATGACCTCATCAAACGTTGTCCAATTGAGACACTACACCATTTCACCTACACAAAACACCATCAGCCACCCACTCAAAACACCATCCTCGCCCACTCAAAACACCATCTTCCACCCACTCAAAACACCATCCTCGCCCACTCAAAACACCATCTTCCACCCACTCAAAACACCATCCTTCACCCACTCAAACACCATCTTCCACCCACTCAAAACACCATCCTTCACCCACTCAAACACCATCTTCCACCCACTCAAACACCATCCTCCACCCACTCAAATACCATCCTCACCCACTCAAAACACCATCCTCCACCCACTCAAACACCATCCTCCACCCACTCAAATACCATCCTTCACCCACTCAAAACACCATCTTCACCCGCTCAAACACCATCCTCACCCACTCAAAACACCATCCTCCACCTACTCAAACACCATCCTCCACCCACTCAAATACCATCCTTCACCCACTCAAAACACCGCCTTCCACCCACTCAAACACCATCTTCCACCCACTCAAACACCATCCTCCACCCACTCAAAACACCATCCTCCACCCACTCAAAATACCGTTCTCCACCCACTCAAAACACCGTTCTCCACCCACTCAAACACCATCTTCCACCCACTCAAACACCATCCTCCACCTACTCAAACACCATCCTCCACCCACTCAAAACACCGCCTTCCACCCACTCAAACACCATCTTCCACCCACTCAAACACCATCCTCCACCCACTCAAGACACCGTTCTCCACCCACTCAAAACACCGTTCTCCACCCACTCAAACACCATCCTTCACCCACTCAAATACCATCCTCCACCCACTCAAAACACCGTCATCCACCCACTCAAAACACCATCCTTCTCACCTACTCGAAACATGACCATTCCTCTTTTCACCAAAGACACCACACTCTTCCACAGGGACAGGAGAGTCAGGCAAAAGCACCTTCATCAAGCAGATGCGCATTATTCATGGCAGTGGCTACACTGACGATGACAAACGAACCTTCATCAAACTGGTCTTTCAGAACATCTTCATGGCCATCAGCTCCCTCATCCGAGCCATGGACCAACTCCAAATATTGTACCAGAACAACAGTAATAAAGTGAGTGTTGCCACAATTGGCAGATGAGTCCACAATAAGTGCAATGTTGCTTCTCTTGTCAGCACCAATTATTAATTTTTTCATGAATAAAACTGTAGTTTTACTAAAAACTGTATTACTAATATCATATATAAAGCGTTCAAATTGGCCGCAAACAGTGTTCCCTCCACCTCACCACCCACGACCACTTCACCACCCACAACCACCTCACCACACACATACAACCTCTTCACCACACACAACCACCTCACCACACACATACAACCACTTCACCACACACAACCACCTCACCACCCACAACCACTTCACCACACACACAACCACCCCACCACACACACAACCACCTCACCACATACAACCACCCACAACCACCTCACCACACACAACCACCTCACCACACACAACCACCTCACCACCCACAACCACCTCACCACCCACAACCACCTCACCACACACAACCACCTCACCATCCACAACCACCTCACCACCCACAACCACTTCACCACCCACAACCACCTCACCACACACAACCACTTCACCTCACACACAACCACCTCACCACATACAACCACCTCACCACACACAACCACTTCACCATCCACAACCACCTCACCACCCACAACCACCTCACCACACACGCAACCACCTCACCACATACAACCACCTCACCACACACACAACCACCTCACCACACACACAACCACCTCACCACCCACAACCACTTCACCACACACCCACAACCACCTCACCACACACGCAACCACCTCACCACACACACAACCACCTCACCACACACACACAACCACCTCACCACACACACAACCACCTCACCACACACACACAACCACCTCACCACACACACACAACCATCTCACCACACACACACAACCACCTCACCACACACACACAACCATCTCACCACACACACACAACCACCTCACCACACACACAACCACTTCACCACACACACACACAACCACCTCACCACACACACACAACCACCTCACCACACACACACAACCACCTCACCACACACACAACCACTTCACCACACACAACCACTTCACCACACACACAACCACCCCACCACACATACAACCACCTCACCACACACAACCATCTTACTACCTGCAGGAGCATGCCACGTTACTGAAGCAAGTGGACTTTGAAACAGTAGCCACCTTCAACTCTCCCTACCCTGAGGCCATCAAGTCATTGTGGGCAGACGCTGGCATGCAAGAGTGCTACGACCGGCGCAGGGAATACCAACTCACCGACTCTGCCAAATAGTGGGTGCTCTTTGCTCTTCTGCTGTCTCTGTATCAAACTGGCTTATGTTTCACAGGGTCCAGCGGCTGTGTTAACTTATTATTTGTTTTCAACCATTTTTTCGAGGCCCTTCACAAAGGCGTTTGGCGTGTAGTTGTTTTTGAATGTTGTTTTCAACGCCACTTTGATTGTCTTACAAACGGCCTGATTCAAAGCAAGTGTTTGTTCTGATTGTTCACAGTTTTTTCTCTTATTTCTTATATACTTTCATATTTTTTCAGTGCTTATTTAAATAATTCTCCAAAGCTAATGTTTTTTAATTTTTATCTCAGAATCAGAAAGTTGTTTTTCAATATTCAGCTAGAAAAATGATTGCATTTTGCAAAATCTTTGCATTTCAAGATTACCAAAGATAATTTTGCAATGCTCCTTTGGTTATTACGAATATTTCTTTATGTTGTCTTCTGCAATTGCATAAGAATTCAAAAATTAACTTTCGCTTATTTCCGTTACGTTTTCACAATTCAAAACTTTTTCAAGTGTTTTCAAAGGAAGAAGAATATGATGATGATGATGATGATGATGATGATGATGATGATGATGATGATGATGATGATGATGATGATGATGATGATGATGATGATGATGATGATGATGATGATGATGATGATGATGATGATGAGGACGATAATGATGTTTATTTGAAAAGCTAATGCATACTAAATAATTCTATACTTTTAAGCGGCTAAATTGCTGTGTGTAGGGATTTATCAGACACTAATACTTAATCTGCCACCTCGTTCCTCGCTTGTTTTCACTATTCTATTCCGTTATTCTTTTTTTTGCACTAAAAACTCAAGTCTATAAAGAATCCTTCACTTTGTAAATCTTTTATCATTTTCCCATTTCCGTCCCACACCTCGTTCTGTACACTGAATTTATTACTAATTTTTGTTGGTACCTTTATTTTTCTCAAACTTCTTTCACCATACCGCCATATTTCCCGTTGCTGCCTTACTCCACCATCATTTCCACCGCTCCTTCGATCATCTTTCCTACCACATACAATTTGAACAACTTGTACATTTTATTAGTGTTTCAACGGTAGCTTCAAGCTTTCATGCTAGTTTCCGCATCACACCACCACCACAGTTACCTTGACCAAGTGGACACAATATCAGCAGCAGACTACTTGCCAACCCTGCAGGACGTCCTGAGGGTCAGGGTGCCTACCACGGGCATCATTGAGTACCCCTTCGATCTGGCTGGTATCATCTTCAGGTCCCTCCTCATCCTCCCCTTCCATTACATCCTCTTCTTCTTCATCTTTCTCCTTTTTCCTCTATATCCTCATCTTCGTTCTTTTTACACATCCTTCTCTTCTTTCCATCTTCTTTATTTTTTCGCCATAGAAAAACAAAATGTCTCAGTTGCTTGCCTTACCGCTTCAGCTTCCTGTTTTATCATTTTTCAACTCAGATTTATCAACTATATTATTATTTTTATCCTTCTTTCACTTTCAAATTCAGTCTTGAAATTTTTCAAATATTTTTTAAACTATCATTTTGAGTAAATTTTTTTAAAATCTATTCTAAACCCTTTCAAATAAACTTTTCAATCTAGAAAGGCATCTTTTGTTCGAACTGTTCCAACTTATTTATGCAGATCCTTCTTCTTTTCACCACTTTCCCCTTTTCACTCCAATGACTGATATCCTGTTGACAGAATGGTGGACGTGGGCGGACAGAGGTCGGAGCGGAGGAAATGGATCCATTGTTTCGAGAATGTCACGTCGATCATGTTCTTGGTGGCCTTAAGTGAGTATGACCAGCTGCTGGTGGAGTCCGACAGTGAGGTTGGCTGCCACCACTTCATCACTCTTTACCCCCTTTGTGACCAACCAATTGCAAACTTTCAACTAGTTCTCCAACAACCACTTTGATATTTCCAATTAAGCTTTGTTATTTCAAAGAGTCTCTTAAGAACGGATGACTCAATACACTTCCATCCCACCCCCCACTGCACAGAACCGCATGGAGGAATCAAAGGCTCTTTTTAAAACGATTGTCATGTACCCATGGTTTCAAAACTCTTCGGTCATTCTCTTCCTCAACAAGAAAGACTTGCTGGAGGACAAGATCACATACTCACACCTGGTCGACTACTTCCCTGAATTCGATGGTTCGTCTGCATGTGGGGGTTGCTTTGATGTTGTGGTAGGGCTTTTGTTGTGGTTGTGGTTGTGTCATTCACTTCAGATTTTTTCCGTGCGTGTTTTTGTTTTTGGGTATTAACTGAAACCTCAACTCTAATTGACATTTTCAAATTTATTTTCGATGATGATTTTTGCCATCATTACCTCCATACCACTACCCCCATCATTACGGCTACCACCATCATCACCACCACTACTACCACCATCATCACCACCACTCCTACCGCCATCACCACTACTACCACCATCATCACCGCTACTACCACCACTAAAACTACCACACCACAACCATCACCAGGACCTCAGAAGGATGCGCAGGCAGCTCGAGAGTTCATACTCAAAATGTTTGTTGACTTGAACCCTGACCCTGACAAGATCGTCTACTCACACTTCACCTGTGCCACTGGTTACTTACCCTCATTCGCCCTTCGTTGCATTGTCTTGCCATGTGTCTTTTTGTCTGCTCGAATGCGTCTATTCTTTTTCTCTAATTTTTGCATTAAAAATTTTCAATTTCAAATTTTTATATTTTTTAATTTGATTTTTAAATTATTTTAGTTTTATTTTTTAATTCAATAAAATAATCAATGCAGCAACAAAATGTGGAATATTCTTCAAGCGGTGTTAACCCTTGAAATATTCAAGACCACTTAAGTTTCATAATTTGGAAAATTCAGCACGTAACTACATTAAAGATGAGAAAGAGTTAAATGAAATTTGAGAAGTGGACTCAACTTTAAAGTCTCATTGCGCATAGAGAACATTTTCTGGTTCAATGACTTTAAGGCAATCGAGTTGGCTTGTTGGCAAAAAATAAAAATAACAAGTAATAGGCGATTATCAAAAAATCAATGAGGCAGTTCAGTAGATTGAAGTATATAATAATAATAATATTAATGATAATAATAATAATAATAATAATAATAATAATAATAATAATAATAATAATAATAATAAATATACCTTTCAGATACTGAGAACATTCGGTTTGTGTTTGCTGCCGTCAGGGACACCATCCTGCAGCTGAACCTCAAAGAGTACAACTTAGTCTGATCAGCAACTGTCGTTGGTGGCGAGTGCTTGATTGATCGCTTGGTTGATTGACTGGCTGGTTGCTTGATTGTTCGGGGCTGTTTGGTTACTTTTTGAGTGATTGATCTATTGCTCGCTGTTGTTTTTTCCATAAGAAATAAAAATTTGTTTGTTTGCATGAGGGTTTGAATGTTTTATTAAATTGTTTGCATGCGTTTAAAAGTGAACTGAATGATAACTATTGTCAAATCAACACTTCAACTTGATCGCCTGATCGATCACCACACGATTAATTAATTATTTTCAATTATTTTTTGAAAGTTCTGTACTTAGTTAGTTTCATATTTATTTTGCAAATCTTCAACATTTTGTTTTTCAAGAGCTACAGTTTGTTTTTATTTTCAATTTCAAACTTTTTTTCAAATCACAACGCCACGTAATTGGTCACATTTTTTATGCTTCGTGTGTTTTTCTGAAACGCCACTTTTTTTAACTCCTTGTTGCATCAACCCTTTTGTACATTTCGAAGTTAAAGCTTAACCGCTTCAAACCACCTGACTCACCCACAAAATATATATTTTTTCATTCGTAGGTACTCTTAATGTTTTTTAAGCCTCGCAACCGAACTGAGATATTTTAATTTCGTTGTCTGCATTCAAAACGTTCAGAGTTCGTGTCTATAGATCGCTCTTCTTCGTTAAGCAAGTGTCGTCGAGACTATTTCAAAAGCAAGTACACTGGCAACCCTTCAATTAAGCAGCATCATTACCGGCTAAACACTGGCGCTTCACTGCCACCCAACATACCCGTGCATCCTGGCAATCTCAGCCGACAATCCTTCTTGCACCTTTTTTTAAGTTCAATTTTTTTCCAATTAAATTTATCCTCAAAAGTAATTTATCGTCTTGATTCGAAATGAATTACAAATCGACCGAAACTAATTGACTATAATATTAAAGATTACTCTTGTCAAGTTGATAGATCAAGGCGCTCGCTAAGCCATACAGCTTCCAGCTTCTTTATGTAGTCGTTATTACTTAACGTGGCAACTTCACATGACATGCTTTATTTTTTAATCAAGACGTCAATTCACAAAATTATTTTTGTATCTTTTCGTTTTTGTACAGTAGTTGTTGAAGACAATTGTACATGTGAGACGAGGTTCATTATGTATATTAAAGATCGTGTATTCAATGTATATTTAATTGCGTTTGTTTTCGGAAAACAGTTCTGGATTATTCTTCTTGAATAATTTCGTCTGTGCACCCACACCCAGATGCCGCTTCGTGTCTCTCTATTCATACACAAACAGACAAACAAACAAGAATGCACAATTCAAATTCAAAGAGACTAATTTAAAACGTTTTTTCATAACCTACTTTACGAATTTTTCAACGGTGCTTTTTGTGTACGTGTGTTTGTGAGTGTGAATGTGGAAACGTGCGTGGCTGTTTAAGTTTCATAAATTGACGATATTGCAATTTTCATATACCCAACATCAAATTGTTATATTTCAGATTTTACAAATCACCTAGCATGATTTTATACACAACCAAGACAGTAAGCCACTATCCTCGTCGCCGCTACTGGGCTTGATAACGGTCACCTTCGTTGACTCAATCCTGATAGAAGCATTTCTCTTCAGTGCATTGGTCATTCGTGTCCTCAAACTTCAACATGTTTCGGATAAAAGGTTTATTCGTGCGCTTGGGAGTACGTTTATCATCACAACTACCATCGGCATCTTTGTCTTCTTCATCATCCTCGTCACACCTTCATATTCTTTCATTACTTGAGCGTTGCATTTAGTGTGTTGCTTTTTTGGGCTTTCCTCTTGCTGTCTCCCGCTGCGATCCCGTGCCATGGAGTCATCAGCTGCTCACAAGGACTCATGACGCAAAAGTTGCCATTTTTATTTTCCAGGCTTTCACCAAAAAATTTAATAAGTCGAATTGTTTCAAAATTACTATAAAAAAATAAAAAAATTAGCGGCATAATACGTGTATTCCTTCCTTTCTGCGTTGTGAAGTGGCATGTTACATGAACGTATGTTGCGAGTGTGTGGTTGACCTTCATTATACTTCCCTCGGCTTTCTGTTCTATACGAAATCTACCCATTTTGCGCTTTTCATGTGGTTTATGTATATACATATATATAAATAATTTATACGATAGCGCTTTTATATACTTCACAACGGAGCCGCCAAGAGGACAGTGATTGTCGTCAGCGAATCATTCAATGATTAACTGGTAGTTCATTCAAGCCATCAATTAAGCTACCTTTTGAATTTTAATTTGTTCATTTCAATCAACAATTCACATCTGAACTATTTATTATTAAATAAGATCACTCAATATGTATATTTTTAATTTTTAAATTATTTTCGAATCGATGATCAAAATCGAATTTTTATATAAATAACTATAAGCACGTTTTTTTTTAAATTTCTGGTACACTTCATAAATAAAGCCTCTGATTCTCCAATTTTCTTGTCGAAACAAACATTTTCTGGGTTTTTAATATATGAACATGAAAATGAAAATAAAAATTTACAAACGGCAAAAGAATGACTATAATTTTTTGACACACTGGATGCTGTCACTTTTTAGCCTTTTCCTTGACTCAATGGTCATTTCTCCAAAGTCACAGGGTCTATTTAAACATGGTCTTGTCACCTCCTCTTCCATTCGCAACACCCTAGCCTTGACCACATCCAGGTCCAGAGACATACGATCTTTCAAGTGTGCAATTGCAGAGGGAGGACTGTCAAACTCGATCAAGTAAAAACTGAAAAAATTTGAATTAAGTTTTAGTGAAAAAAATCAATATACGGCTTCATTATTATTTTTATATAATTTTTTATTGACTGAGTTTCAGGGCCAAGAAAAAAATTCTGTGTTCCAAATAAAATAATAATTAAAAATAGTAAACAAAAAAAATAACTTCAAAAGGTTTAGGCTTTGAACATAGTGCTAAAGGACAAGTTACAAATGTCTTGATCAGATTAGTAAAAATCATTGATTACTATTTTTATTATTACTACTATTACAATATGCCTGCGCATGTGGCATAATGATTGGCCTAATCCGCTGGAAAATATGTCTGGACAAGCGCGGGCTTGAGCTATAGAAATGGCAGCTCAACTAAAGTATAGACGCCATCCTGGAGTACCTAGTCCTCTAGTAGCCCACAGCGAAAAAACCCGTTTCCATGGGAGCGCCTTTGAACATAATGCTAAATGGCGCATCATAAATTTTTTGATTAGATTAGATAAGGCAACGTTCAAAGTTATCACTGGAAGAGTAGAAGTTAATACTATGTTTGAAAACGTTTTAATTAGTAGTTGAAACAATAGATTTAAAAAAAATAAAACTGCGTTTATGGAAAAGGAAATGGACTTTTTGTATAATTTTAAATTTACTTTTATTTCATGAAATTAACTTACTGTCCATCGTCGAATCTGGAACCATGTTTAAAAGTTTTATGAGAAAGTTTCCTGACACCCAGATTCTCAAGGGACCTTATGATACCTCCTTTCTCCAGCACTGACTCAGCCGCCCGTTTAATGGCACTTTTGACTTCAGACTTTTTGGTAAATTTTAATTATTATATTGAAAAAGAATTCAAAAAAATTTTTGAATATTTTCTCACCCTTTGTAACACTTTAAAAATTACAGACATTTCATATCGCGGCATTGTTTGACGGTAAACACAAGGACTTCTGAAAGTTAGCGATAATATTAGGCCCAAAGAGCAACTACCAAAAAACAGAGTATAATATTTTATGAAAACTTTGAATTATTATGATTGAACTAAAATAGTTATTTTACAATTTTTATGAATTAGTTCAGAAAAGTCTCTGTTACTAGTAGCCCAGCTGTTCACCCAGCTCTAAAGGATCATGTCTGCCTTGTTACCACGATCAAAATTTTGTTTCATAGTCTTTATTGAAGCAAATTTAGAAAAACGCTAAAAATGGCACAAAACATGGTGAAAATTCAAAAAAACAATAACTGAATGGCATAAGAACTAATCTATTCTAACCAAATCCTTTGTATAGCGCTTAATAACTGTTTAAAAACGCTCTGCTACAAACTGTTTGAACATCAAAGTTTGAAGTGCTTTACGAAATTAAAGTAGAGAAGCAATAGAGGTAAGATTGGGAGGAAGAGAGTTCCATAGAAGGGACCCACAGTAGGAAAGGGCAGATTTAGCATAAGTACTATTAGAAGGTATCATAAAAAAAGAATAAGTAAAAGATTTCAGTCCTTTACGAGGAGGCAACTTAAAAAGATCAGTTGAGTAGTTAAGTGAGTGATTACTTTTATTTTAAACATGAAAGTGCAGATTTTGAACACTGATCTTTTTTAAGTGGCAACATGTGTAAAGAGATAAAAGAAGGAGTAAGACAAAAAAAATTATGAGTCCTAGAAACCGAGAGGGCAACGCAATTAAAAGCTTTGATAAGAGGTTGTAGCGTGGTCTCTGGGAGTACATAGTATAAAGAGTTACAATAATCAAAGCGGGAGAAAATAACCTAATAATACAATACGAACACGAATGTTATAGTAGCATTAACCCCGTAAAGTTTAGAGGCCACTCAAAACGTCTCATTATTAAAACTATTGTGAAAAATTCAAAATAGAATTGAACAAGTAAATAAAATGAAAATAAAAATGAATTATTTCTGAAAAAGAAGTGAAGTATTATTATTATGATGGAGGGAATGATTTATTGAATATGTAAGTCTTCTGAGATCGACAAAATGATTTTGTTGAACTTGAAAATTTTAAGCTGTTAGGCAGGTTGTTCCACAACTTAGGTTCGCTGACGCTGAACCTTCTTAATCCTAATGATTTAAGCTTGTGCTTGTTGGGAACAAAGTCCTTTGACTTAGTTGATCTCAACCTTTGTTTTTCCGGCAGACTAGCAACTGGAACTAGGTCATGTGTCAGAGACGCAGAACCCTCGTTGGACAAACACTTGTACGTCTGCAGAGCAATTTTATATTCAATTTCTCCATCAATTTTCAGCCGGTGAAGCTCTTTGAATGCAGGTGTAACCTAAGAAATCAGTACTTCGAAGGTTGGATTGTCAAGGAAATTTTTTTCTTCTAGAAATGATAATTCATCTCTTATTTTTAAAAAAACTCAGTGATCCTTCTCTCAGTAACATTTCCCCAATAACCCTCTTTGAATTAATTACTATAATCAATTCAATGTCCTCTTCCACATGTTTTCGTAACCTTATACCAACCCATATTTTTAAAGAGCTTTTTTTTTATACAATAATTCTTCAGCTAAGTAATCTTTCTTTAATTACAGCAATCTTCTACCTCAAAAAAATCTATTATTACACCAATAATTTTAAAAAAATTTCTAGATCCTTCTCTACCAACAAACTATAGGCCTATATCTAATTATCTTTTATTTAAAAAATTTTGGAAAAGGTCGTCCATTTTCAGCTTCTCCCTTCTTTCGAGGCTGACAATCTGCTCCCTTCTACTCAATCTGGCTTTTGTCTTCTTCACAGTACCGAAACCTCACTTCTGAAAACATGTACTGATTCTTTACTTTCCTGTGACAAGGGTAATCTCTCCCTCCTTCTTTGCTTGGATTTTCTTCTGTTTTCGACACTGTCGACCATTCTTTACTAATTCAGCACCTTGAAACCTTTTTTGGAATTTCTGGCTCTTGTCCTTAATGTATTTTCTTTTGCCTCTCCAACAAGAGTTCTGTACTTTCTACAAACAACTCTCATTCTACTCCTTCCTCTTTTCTATTTGGTGTTCTTCAGGGTTCTGTTCTTGGTTCTCTTCTTTTTATTTTTTATACTTCTGAACTCCCAAGAATTATTTCATCATTTTTTCTTCAGAGTCAACTTTATGCTGACGATTCTTACATTTCTACTTCATTTCCTAAATATGAACTATCTTCTACTATCTCTAGAATTTCTTCTTGTATTGGTAAAATAATCTCTTGGAGTGACTCTAGGTTCCTCAATTCAATCTCTCGAAATTTGATCTTATAATTTTTAGCAAGTCTTCTCGTTTTATTGAATCTCTTCTCTCAATTATTATTCATCTAACCTTTCACTCGCCCCTTCTTCCACCAGTCATAGTCTACCTACTTTTTTGTTTTTTTTGCATAGTCTTTATTGAAGCAAATTGAGACAAACGCTGAAAATGGCACAAAACATGGTGAACAATCAAAAAAAAAGAAAAAAAATCAAAAATAACTGAATGTCATAAAAATTGTCAATTGTCTGTTGCAAGAGATCAAAAACTGACTATAGAATCAAATTTGAAAATCTCAAAATTTAGAATTGAGTCATAGTTTGTATTGAATGACTATTGAAGAATGTTTCATCAAATTAACCAAAAATGAAATGTTAAAAGGTTATAAAAAATTAAAAAGTAGAATTGTCTATTAAATCAAATTAATGAGTTTTAAATTTTGAGGATTGAATCATATCTTAAAACCACTTTACATAACTATTGCAGAGTTATTTCAAGTTATTTCTTCTTTTCTTTTATTTCCTTCTCAGCCATTTCTCATATATCTTCTTAGTCATTTCTTATATTCACAAGGAAGTCTATCTGGACACCACAATTCCTTTAAATGCTTTCAACACTCGCTCACTTTTTTTTAAGTTGGCAAACAGTATTCTTGTAGCCGATTTGTTGACGATTTTACACCGATGCCTTTTTCCTCTTCAGCCATTTTTTTCATTCACAAGTCCGTCAAGATACCACAAATTTTTGCAATGCTTTTCAACACTTGTTTACTTTCTCGTTGAGTAATTTGGCAAACAGTATTTATGTAGGCGTTGGTTGACGATTTAACTGAATTGTCTGTATTTCAACCGAGAAAAAGGCGGATTTGGCAATCCCTTTAAAATCTCCTCAAAATCTTCGTAATCGGCAAAAAATATAACTCTTAAGCTGACCTTTTCAAATTTCCTCCTCGTAAGGGACTGAGATCTTCTACTCATTCTCATTTTGTTAAGATACCTTCCAATAGAACTTATGCTAAATCTGCCCTTTCCTAACAGATTCAGCAGAAATGGATGGTTTAGTGAAAGAAGAAGAGATTATATAATCAAGTGTGTTACCAGCAGTGTGTGTTGGAAAGTAAGCATGCTGTGTAAGATTAAAAAGATCGAAAATATTATCTTGTTTTATAGAATAGGGATTCAATTTATTATTATGAAGAAAGTTAAAATCTTCCAAAATAAAAAAAAGGAGAGGAAGCATATAAAGAGCCAGTTAGAAGTGAAAAATCTTCAAGGAAAAGTGGGAGGAAGGAAGTAGGAGGCCTATAAATTAGTGCAATAACAAAAGTGAAATTAGAAGGAGATTTGAATATTGAAAATATAAATTTGAATTTAGAATAAGAAGGATAGTGAATGTTAGAAGCACAAAATAAAGATTTATAGGACAAAGAAATGCCACCATAGGGGGAGTGAGAAGAAGAAAAAGGTTTTGTAGGAGACCTAGCCAATTCAATAAAAGAGTGAGATGAAAAAGAAGTGAAAAGTAAAGAGAGTGAAGTGGCATCTTCATGCCATGTCTCAGTTAAGCCTTAAAAGTCAATAGAGGAGGAGGTTAGAAGATTAAAAACAACAGCAATCTCCAAAACATTCACTTGTGGCAATGTCTAATCAAATTACTCCAGAAACCACTAGGTGAATGCCAATGTACTACAGTGCCTCCGATTCCGGAATGGAAAACTTTATGCGACATCAAAAACATATTTCGTTCAGCTCTGTTACAGTATGGCCGTTTTGTCTGCCCCTTTTAATTACTTTATTCAAACTGTTTTATTAACTAATTCAAATTTAAAGTTTCAAATATTAGTCATAAGTGATACAATTAGTTTTAAAATAGTTTGTTCCTCCGTGAGTTTGTGCTGCTTACGAAGAATCATTTGTTCTCCATTTTTGTTATTTTCTGACACACCTTAAATATTTCCAATATTTTTAATATGCTTTTAAGCTATGGTTCAAGCCAAAATTGATTTGATTGTATGGTCAATTTTGCTTTTAATTTCCACCTTCGAACTGTGACTACAGTTTGAGTTAATTTGATTTCCTTTTTTACATTTTTTTTCATTCGATATGCAGCTAAATTCAAGTTGTAGTTTTGAAATGCAGAAACTCGAGTAAAAACAGACTCCATTCTAGTGCTTCACCATCTAACAACCTAGCAGCCAGTAAAACCCTTTTTCTATGGTTAGGGTCAGTCTTCTAGGAGCACCTTTAAACGCTCGCTCGAAAGACGTCACACGTAAGAAGTAAGCTTGTCTAAGATCGAATTAGAAGAATAACGAGGCATTTTTGAAAGAGTTATACTAACATCACTTACGAAGATTATTTTGGAAAAAATTCCATATAAAATTAACATGAAGTAAGAGCGGAGTTGAAAAGATAGATGGAAGTTTATAATGGAAAGTAGAATTTTGTGAACTTAGAGGGTATGGAGTGAATAGTGCATGGAATTAAATAAGTGACATTTTTATTGCTTTTCGAGATAAACTAGAGACAAATAATACGATCAATATGTGGGTTTATAGATGTGCTATAGCATGGTAAGTAGGACTCCTGAGCTAAAAATACCTTTGAAGAATGATTAGGGGTTAAGAGTACCTACCGAATGAGAAGACTAGCTAAGAAAGTCTAGAGCTATAAAGGTAAAAAAAATTCACATACATGAACAAAAAAAATAATTCTTGAGATTCTTAACAAAACTATGATTAAGATAGTGGTCACGAGCTAGTGAACTTCTTTTAACGATCAGTTACAAAGCAAAGCGAAAATAACGGCTAATGAAATTCTTTGAAAAATCTTTTAATATTTTCTAAAAGTTGGACTGCTAGTTCATAATGAATAAAACATTAAAATAAGTATAAATCTGAGACAAATCGATGCATGCGTTTGGAAAATTTTGACAGATGTGTATGCGGTTTGAAATGGCTAAAGAACAATAATTTACTACGTCTCATTAATGCCACATCTTCCAGAATGTGTCATAAAACGACTCTTAAAATACTTGGAGAAGATATGAACAACGACCCGAACTACTTTCCTTCAACACGAAACTAAAAATATTCTCTAGTCAAAACGTCGGTGTGAATAAAAACACAAATTGATTGAAAATACATAAGCTACTGGTGTATTAAATAACTTAGAGTAACAGCGCCAACTTTAAATGACTGTTTTATGTTTAAGGCCACCTCTTAGAACGAGTTCATAAAAAAATTTGGCACAGACGGAAAAAGACATGCAATGTATTATATGTTGCAGATACGTTTGAGTTGAAAAATGCTTGAAAAGTTTGAAAAACTGTTAAGATTTTTCAAAAGTTTTATACAAAAAATAATATGAAAACCATGAAGAATAAGAAGATTTTAAAAGCTGAAATGATTTGAAAAAAAAGAAAAAAGAATTGATTAAAAAGGTATAAAAAAACAAAATAACGAAAAAAACAATGATGATAAAAGATATTTAAAAAAAAGTTTTTTAATCCAGAAAAAAATATTTAAAAAATGAAACAAAAATTCTTTGAAAAAAAAATTATGAAAAAAATGACAAAAGAAAAATTAAAAAATTGAAAAAAAGAAAGTTTTTAAGAATTGAAAAAAAAATTGAGAGACATCATCGCTTGTTGAGGGCCTGTTTCTCGACCTCGTCCTTGGTGGTCAGAGTGACCGAGTACTTTTGCTCTTTGTCGTAAGTTCCCCGCTTGAAGAAGTTGCACTTAAGGGTGGTGTGGTGATGGTGGTGTGGTGATGGTGGTGTGGTGTGGTGATGATGGTGTGGTGATGGTGGTGTGGTGATGGTGGTGTGGTGATGGTGGTGTGGTGATGGTGATGGTGGTGTGGTGATGGTGGTGTGGTGATGGTGGTGTGGTGTGGTGATGGTGATGGTGGTGTGGTGTGGTGATGGTGGTGTGGTGATGGTGGTGTGGTGATGGTGGTGTGGTGATGGTGGTGTGGTGATGGTGTGGTGTGGTGATGGTGGTGTGGTGATGGTGTGGTGTGGTGATGGTGGTGTGGTGATGGTGGTGTGGTGGTGTGGTGTGGTGATGGTGGTGTGGTGGTGTGGTGTGGTGATGGTGTGGTGTGGTGATGGTGGTGTGGTGATGGTGGTGTGGTGATGGTGTGGTGGTGTGGTGATGGTGGTGTGGTGATGGTGGTGTGGTGATGTGGTGTGGTGGTGTGGTGTGGTGATGGTGTGGTGTGGTGATGGTGGTGTGGTGATGGTGGTGTGGTGATGGTGTGGTGGTGTGGTGATGGTGGTGTGGTGATGGTGGTGTGGTGATGTGGTGTGGTGATGGCGTGGTGTGGTGATGGTGGTGTGGTGGTGTGGTGTGGTGATGGTGGTGTGGTGTGGTGATGGTGGTGTGGTGTGGTGATGGTGGTGTGGTGATGGTGGTGTGGTGTGGTGGTGTGATGATGGTGGTGTGGTGATGGTAGTTGGGTGTGGTGATAGTGGTGTGGTGATGGTGGTGTGGTGATGGTAGTGGGGTGTGGTGATAGTGGTGTGGTGATGGTGGTGTGGTGATGGTGTGATGACGGTGGTGTGACGATGGTAGTGTAGTAATGGTGGTGTGGTGTGGTGGTGGTGGTGGTGGAATGATGGTGGTGTGGTGATGGTGGTGTGGTGTGGTGATGGTGGTGTGGTGATGGTGGTGGAAGGATGGTGGTGTGGTGATGGTGGTGGAAGGATGGTGGTGTGGTGATGGTGGTGTGGTGATGGTGGTGGAATGATGGTGGTGTGGTGATGGTGGTGGAAGGATGGTGGTGTGGTGGTGGTGGTGGAAGGATGGTGGTGTGGTGATGGTGGTGGAATGATGGTGGTGTGGTGATGGTGGTGGAATGATGGTGGTGTGGTGTGGTGATGGTGGTGTGGTGATGGTAGTGGGGTGTGGTGATAGTGGTGTGGTGATGGTGGTGTGGTGATGGTGTGATGACGGTGGTGTGACGATGGTAGTGTAGTGATGGTGGTGTGGTGTGGTGATGGTGGTGGAAGGATGGTGGTGGAAGGATGGTGGTGGAAGGATGGTGGTGGAAGGATGGTGGTGTGGTGTGGTGATGGTGGTGGAATGATGGTGGTGGAAGGATGGTGGTGTGGTGATGGTGGTGGAAGGATGGTGGTGGAAGGATGGTGGTGTGGTGATGGTGGTGGAAGGATGGTGGTGTGGTGATGGTGGTGGAAGGATGGTGGTGGAAGGATGGTGGTGTGGTGATGGTGGTGGAAGGATGGTGGTGGAATGATGGTGGTGTGGTGATGGTGGTGTGGTGATGGTGGTGTGGTGTGGTGATGGTGGTGTGGTGATAGAAGTGTGGTAATAGAAGCGCAATTATAGAGGTGTGGTGGTAATATTGAAAAA
This sequence comes from Branchellion lobata, assembly GCA_947562095.1. NCBI lineage: Eukaryota > Metazoa > Annelida > Clitellata > Hirudinida > Piscicolidae > Branchellion > Branchellion lobata. The sequence continues at coordinate 1,383,918 of OX387247.1, read as the reverse complement.
ATGATATTCGTGATGATGATAGTATTAACCTGACGATGATAATAAAGATAAGAGTCATGAGAATAAAAGAAAACACATTTTCAACGTAATGTTTGCAAACAAAAACAACAAGTTAATAATTATTTCGAAAACATGGACACGTGACTACCTTCCAGAGCAGGAGGATGATGAGGAAGAGGAGCAGCAGAGCAGCCAAAATGGCCACTAGGTAAACCCACCACGGGATCCTCTCGTCCATCAACTCCTCACGCAAAAACAACGTGTGTGTCTGTGAAAAGGTGACATCATTGTTGTTGTTGTTGTTAATGTTGTTATTGTTGTTACTGTTGTTGTTGATGTTATTGCTGTTGTTGTTGTTGATGTTGATGTTAATGTTTTTGTTGATTTTATTGTCGTTGTTAATTTTATTGTTGTTGTTGATGTTATTGTTGTCACTTTCTGTATTTATAAGTGTTTCTGTAGTTATTATTTTGTATACAGCAATGGTTGTTAATCCGATTGTTGTTATTTAGTTATTTCTAGTTTATGAGGTTGTTATTTGGTTATCTAGTCAATGTCTTTATTCCGGTCATTCGGTTATTTATCCCGTTGATCAATGGTATATGATACTGGTTATGTGAAGTGAGTAGCTTCGAGAAGCGAAGGCAGGCAAGCACCTGGAAGCGGTCGTTGGAGACGTTGATTTGTCGCATGGAAGGGTCGAGCACCAAGTGAGACTCGATCATCAGGGAATGTCTGTCGGAGTCATGCACCTCCTGTGGCGGTGTTGTATGTTGTTGTTGCATGTTGTTGTTGCATGTTATTTCATTCTGTTCCATGTTGTTGTTGCATGTTATTTCATTCTGTTCCATGTTGTGGTTGCATGTTTTTGTTGTATGTTGTTGTTGTATGTTGTTGTTGCATGTTGTTGTTGCACGTTGTTGTTGCATGTTGTTGTTGCATGTTGTTGTTGCATGTTGTTGTTGCATGTTGTTGTTGCATGTTGTTGTTGCATGTTGTTGTTGCATGTTGTTGTTGCATGTTGTTGTTGCATGTTTTTACATGCCCTGCTAGGCTTTCCTCATAACTAAATCGCTCATTCTAATTGTTATTAAGAACAATTCGTTTATTGGGAAATCATCGTTGATTATAATCTCACGGCTTGGAAGGTGGAGTTCCAGAACATAGACCTCACCACCACCACGGCACTCTCTCCCGGCTTGAGGGCCTCTATGGAGCACCTGATGACGGAACAATGCACATTCGACGCGGCACAACTCTGTGTGGGAGGCAGAGTTGTTTTTTTATGGTTTTTTAATGTTTTTTCTGTTGTTTGTTGTTGTTGTTGTTGTTTATGTTGTTGTTTTTTATGTTGTTGTTGTTTATGTTGTTGTTGTTCATGTTGTTGTTGTTGTTTATGTTGTTGTTGTTTATGTTGTTGTTTTGTGGCTGAGGAATGGTGAAGTGGGGTTGTTGAGGTTATGGGAAGAAGAAAAAAGATTGATGAGAAGATGAGGAGTGTTAAAGAGACGTAGAGAAGTTGTGTCCACCAAAGATGGAATTGTGGAGTGGTGAGTATAAGGTTGGGTGTGGTTGAGTGGTGTGTAGAAGGATGGGTAACGTTTTAGGCGGTGTGTGAATAAGTGCTCACGAGTTTTTGATTTGACGAGTACATCTCCAGAGGAGCCGTTGAAGCCGGCTGTGCTGAAGAGGAAAACCACGAAGATGGGTAATACCACGGTGATGATGATGATGATGATGATGATGATGATGAAGAGGATGAAGATGATGATGATGATGATGATGATGATGATGGTGATAGTGAAGATGAAGAGGAAGAAGATGAAAAAGAGGAGGGTGATGAGGATGATGATGACGATGATCTTTTTGTTTTAGAGGCAACTTTGTGCCTGTCAGTGGAATTAATTTTAAGGTTGTTTAGAGGCTTAACAGTGTTTTCGTTATTATTATTCTTGTTAATATTTTCAATATTGTCGTCTCTATACTGCCTCTCCTCTTCATTCTCTCTGGTGTCCTGCAAGGTGGTTGAAGAAGTCACGATCTTAAATGCATTACAAACCCCTTCATTTGAAATTGAATCAAAATAATGAAATATTTTAATTAAACTCAATTAAATTATTATTCACTTTTTTTTTTCAATCTCGAAGTCACTCCACCCGGTCCTAACCCGACACAACAGACACTTAACCTCTATCTACTTCCCTTGAACGTTACTCAATACCCAATTTATGTATTTTATACCGTTCCTGAATACAACACTGATAGTGAACAGAGCATGAAGGTAATCGTTTGCATATACAGGCACCAAGGCCTCCTCACCAGCAGGTTGTATGGGTTGATGAAGGCCTTGTCGAAAGAGCACTTGCCTCCGGTGATGAACACCTGATAGAGAGGATACGAAGTGATATGAGGTGATTTGGTGGAAAGAGATGATATGAGAGGATATAAAAACTTTCAATCACCACCCCACCCCTCTTCACCACCAATCCACCCATCCTCCACTCACAGCATCGGACCGCGCAAAGTACAGCAGCGGGTAGGCTCCCAGCTTGAAGGGCCATTCCAACACCAGTTCAGACTCCCCGAACAATCCCTTCCCAATGTTTTTCACCTATGAGTCATTGAAGAGTAGATGCAGTGGTGGAACTAATGATTTTGTACTCGTACTGCCCTAACAACACCCCTTATTGCATGGTTGTAGGTAATTATATAAAAGAAAATGTCAAACTGTCCACAAGCAACGCTGAAATTACAGATAGTTAATTTGTCGTTGATGGTCGGAAGCCTATAGTGAAAAAGCTAAAAAGTTGAACAATAATCTTTCTAGGAAACATCAGTTGGTTTGAAGGTGTATGCACTCTGCTGATTCGGTAGTTACTTCTAGGAAAAGCCGCACTGAGAAAACAAACCTCAAAAACATGCTTGAGTCGAGGTCCTAAAAACTTATTATTATTATTATTATTATTATTATTGTTGTTGTTGTTGTTATTATTGTTATTGTTGTTTTTTTTGTCATTATTGTTATTGTTGACATAAATATTTTGTTTTTTGATGTGGTCGGAGAGTTGGTTGAAGCGTTGGATTGCTTGCTGGAGCGATGACTTGGACTGTCGAGAGTAGAAGATGCTGCTGGTGGTGGACTGGCTGTGGTGGAAGGAAGGGGGGAGGATGAATGGATGGGGATGAATGGAGTTGAGATGAATGGAGGAATGAATGAGATAATGATGGATGGGTGAATGGAGGAGGTGGTGGAGGTGATTGGGGACGTAGTATGAATGAATGAATTAATGAATGAATGAATGAATAAATGAATGAATGAATGAATGAATGAATGAATGAATGGATGAATGAATTAATTAATTAATCAATAAAGTGATTAATTAATGAAGTAACCAATGTAATTTTTTTATAGCGCACAGACTCGCAATAAAAATAAGTGTAGCGGTAGGAAGTCAACAATACAAAGCCTAACGAATGACTGCTTGCACGGAGACGTTTTATAACTAAGAAAGGCCATATAACACACTATTTCGTGTTTGAAGACTAAAAGTTACTTCAACATTGAGGCACGTATTCTTGGAACAGTGGATTAAATTCAATCATTCATTGATAAAAGTGGCAAAAATGCACAATTGTTTACCCTGACAACAGAAGGTCTGCTTCTGTTTTGATGTCGTATATGGTGGTCACTTTGTTGTCGGTCTCTTGAAGCTCCTTGCTGGTGCTATTGTGATGATGTGGTGGTGAAGTGGTGTTTTGGTGGTGTAGAGATGTTGTGATGTGGTGGTGAAGTGGTGTTGTGGTGGTGTTAAGGTGGTGCAGTGGTGTTATTGTGGTGATTTTGTGGAAATAGTGATAAGGTGGAAATGATTGTGGTGATGATAATCTTTCCACAAGCATTGAGAAAAAATTTTGTTGAAAAAAGGGGCTTTTAAAAGTGTTAATGAAAATGGTAAAGATAGCTAAATTTTAAAAAGAACCACCAGACACACTTTATAAACCTCCCAAAACGACAGCCCCTGCTAACGTGTTAACAAGGAGAGTGAAATTGACTGAAGTCTGGTCGTTGGTGACCTTGCGGAGATCAAAATTCAAGGTGAAGGTCACGGCTTGCCTGGCCAACACTGGATTGCCGATGTCACATACGAGAGTCTCGTCGTTGGGCGGGCTGCAAGAGATGGGAATCGACTGGAAGAGGACGAGGTGAAGGAGGAGGAGAATGAAAAAGATAAAGGGAGAAAAGAAGAGATGGGGAAGGAGCATTGAAGAAGAAAGACGAAGTTCGGAAGATGTTTGGTCGAGTTTATTTTAAAAGGAAACCTTAAAATCTTCAAATGGTTTTAAACTTCGGAGAAGTGAGCTATAAAATAAGACCGTTAGAAGAGAACCGAATAACAAATAATATTCTACCAAAACTTCGAAAAGTACACGTGCTGTAACAACCTCGTCGGAGAAGTTAGCGAAGAAGACGTTGGGAGGGATGGTGACGAAGAGTTGAGTGAGATGGGCCTCTTCTCCATTGTTCACCACAGTCACCTTGAGTCCTAGTGGCAAGGATGCCTTGATGCTGTGGGAGGTATGGTGGTGTTAGGTGTCTTCAATGTGGGTTGATGTGTGCTTAATGTAGGGGTTACTGCAGTTCATCATGCATCGTTTGGGCAAACATTCTAGATATTTTTACGTCACATGATTAATGAACAGTGAATGTTTTTTGATATAAACACCCGAGTCATAAATTGCGGCTTATTGGAATATTTGTTAAAAATGCTGGCCTTTAAACGCCGTGTTCGTCGTGAAAATTCCATTACTCTTTGAACTCAAATGAAAAATGTGTCTCACATGTTTTTAGCATGCCACACGAAGTAAACATTCGAAAATACGTTTTTATTTTTAAGGAAATGTCAACACCGTAATTCCAGAAAGCCCTATAAATACATTATCAGCTACTGCCAGATAAACGTGAAGCGAGGTTGCCTATAAAAACTTTTTGAAAAAAGTTATAAAAAAAATTTTATGATAAGCAAAGAAAATTCGTAAAACAGACAAAAATTCGAGGGTTAAGTGGAAATGGGAGTGTGAAGAGATTAAGGGGAATTTCAAAAGCACCAATGAACCTTCTTTGAGGCATGGTGGTGTTGAGAGCCAAGTCACTCTGGCATATGTTGTCGTTACCACACTTGCTC
>OX387247.1:1361235-1373735 GCA_947562095.1 Branchellion lobata | reverse complement strand
CAGTGAGGTTGAAAAAAGTTAAGAACATTGAAACAATCAGAAGTAAAACTGCGAGGGAAGCTTAAATAAGACCTACAAAAAAACGTCACAGTCATTCCAGTGGATGAATTGTCGAAAATAACCTAAAACATTGGATGCTGATGTAAGTGTGAGTAATTTACTTGTTTAAACAGTAGTCGATACCTTATAAGCAGGTGATTTATACATGTGTGTGTGTGTGTGTGTGTGTGTGTGTGTGTGTGTGTGTGTGTGTGTGTGTGTGTGTGTGTGTGTGTGTGTGTGTGTGTGTGTGTGTGTGTGTGTGTGTGTGTGTGTGTGTGTGTGTGTGTGTGTGTGTGTGTGTGTGTGTGTGTGTGTGTGTGTGTGTGTGTGTGTGTGTGTGTGTGTGTGTGTGTGTGTGTGTGTGTGTGTGTGTGTGTGTGTGTGTGTGTGTGTGTGTGTGTGTGTGTGTGTGTGTGTGTGTGTGTGTGTGTGTGTGTGTGTGTGTGTGTGTGTGTGTGTGTGTGTGTGTGTGTGTGTGTGTGTGTGTGTGTGTGTGTGTGTGTGTGTGTGTGTGTGTGTGTGTGTGTGTGTGTGTGTGTGTGTGTGTGTGTGTGTGTGTGTGTGTGTGTGTGTGTGTGTGTGTGTGTGTGTGTGTGTGTGTGTGTGTGTGTGTGTGTGTGTGTGTGTGTGTGTGTGTGTGTGTGTGTGTGTGTGTGTGTGTGTGTGTGTGTGTGTGTGTGTGTGTGTGTGTGTGTGTGTGTGTGTGTGTGTGTGTGTGTGTGTGTGTGTGTGTGTGTGTGTGTGTGTGTGTGTGTGTGTGTGTGTGTGTGTGTGTGTGTGTGTGTGTGTGTGTGTGTGTGTGTGTGTGTGTGTGTGTGTGTGTGTGTGTGTGTGTGTGTGTGTGTGTGTGTGTGTGTGTGTGTGTGTGTGTGTGTGTGTGTGTGTGTGTGTGTGTGTGTGTGTGTGTGTGTGTGTGTGTGTGTGTGTGTGTGTGTGTGTGTGTGTGTGTGTGTGTGTGTGTGTGTGTGTGTGTGTGTGTGTGTGTGTGTGTGTGTGCAAGGGGGGAGGGGTTTGCGTGTGAAGTTATGGTGTGTGATTTCAACATATGATTAGGGAAAGAAAGAGCTTGTGAGTTTTCGCTCAAAGGCAGAAGTGAATTTCTTTGTGAGCCTCTCGCATGCAGCCGTCACTCGAGGCAACTTTCACACGATTGATCGAACAGCTACGTTGATTACCACAACTTGCTCAATTAATCTCTCCATTTTGTTCTTTATCTCTTTTTCTCTCTTTCTCTTTCTCTTTCTTTTTTCTCTTTTTCTCTCTTTCTCTCTTCCTCTCTTTCTCATTCTCTTTTTCTCTTTCCATTTCTTTTTTTCTATTTTTTCACAAAAACGTCATTAAAAGCAAGTTAGGTTGTTTCTGAATGGCTCAACCGGGTGGTAAGATGCCGTGTGGTTGAATGGTCGTTGAGAACATTACAGACTACCAACAGATTAATTGCTTTTTAAGCCAGTTTCCAGGACATTGACAATTAAAAAGACTAGCTGGTGTGGGACTTAGTGAAATCATAATAGGCTTCAATGCATTTCCTTAATGGGGCCTAATCGCCTCGAAGTTATGCGATTCGTTCCAACCTGATCAGCAAGTAATCGAAATAATTGAAAATCTGTCGGCTTCTGATTGCAGGTGTTACGTCACGCTTCTCGAAACGACCCTTTTCTATAAATATTAGTGTTCTTTCTTATTTCATAATTGCTGCACCTATTCTATTCAGATGGCATTCTAGCGAAATTCTAGTGTTGTTGTTCATAGAAACAATGAGGCATATATAAATGAATAAATAAAAAAAAATGATAATAAATTATTCATTGTTTTATATTTAAAAGTAAATTTATAATGTATATAGCTATTCACTTCTCATTGGAGAGAAGAAAGAGGCAATTTGAAGGTTTGGGTTCTATGGGTGCAAAGCCACCGATGCACCGACAAGTAATGCGTGATAATAAGGAGTAGTCTGCGCTCTTAACAACTTTGTGTGCTGCTAAAAAGCGCTTCCTGGTTGAACTTTTTGAAAATTTAAATTATTATTATTACTATGATTATTTTTATTTGTTTTAAATTATTACGATAGTTTGTTATTTTTATTATTTATTATGTATTATGTTAAACAATAAAAACTCAAGCGATTTACCCGTCTTGGTTGAAATCACCCAGAGCGGTTTGGAAGCCGAATCTGGAGAAGTGTTGTTGGCCGGTGAGGACGGTGTGAGGCTGGAAGTTGCTGCCTGGCACGTACAAGTAGACCCTGCCCTGGTTGTTGCTGGCCCCCACCACATAGGTGGTGCTGTTGTTGATCAGACGGCCAATGTTCACCGACTCACCTGCAGGAAATAATTGTTTCGTTGCCCGTGGCATCCACCCAGGGCAATAGTGCCAAAACATAGGGTCAATAACATATCTATCCGTCGCGTCAATTGTGAAGGAGAAAACGGCGATGAAAAATTCTTTGATTTTAAAAGTTAGAAATATGAGACTTGACATTGTATGGAAAGGGCTTGTCACCCACACCAACCAGCTTGCATGGAATCAAAGTCATCGGACTTTCTGATGGTGGTGCTTCTATCGAAGTCGTTCTTTGTGTAGTAATAGGCTGCCCCAATGCCTGAAGAGTGGCCAGGTCCTCCTATCAGCACTTGCAGGTCCTGGGGTGTGTGTGTGTGCGTGTGATTGTTTGTGTGTTGTGTGTGTGTGTGTGTGTGTGTGTGTGTGTGTGTGTGTGTGTGTGTGTGTGTGTGTGTGTGTGTGTGTGTGTGTGTGTGTGTGTGTGTGTGTGTTCCCAATACTTTGAGCACACTGGTGTAAATATAAGAAAAACAAGCTTTAAAAACTACTCCTAACAATGCAATAAGCAAACATGAGAGATTAACCTTTTCTAGCAGGTCAACTTATTCAAAATAAAACACAAACTTACGTCTGTTATGGCGGAACTGGATCCGGCTTGGCAGTTGTTGTTGTCACATGGCCTCAGAACCTTCTCCACTGACACGCTGTTGTCCATCAGATAACACGAGCCTGCCACGTTGTGTTCATGGACTCCTGGAATGTAGTATCTGTGGGAGCAGACCTGGGTGTGGTGGTGGTGGTGTTGTGGTGGTGGTGGTGAAGCTCTTGTGATGATGCTTATGAGGGGGTGGCTAAGATGGTGTGGATGTGCGGTCGTAAGCTGTGCACGAGGGGTGGTGTGAGGAGATCGCGTGTGGTTGCTCACGCAGCTTTGAAGTCATGATTGCGGAAACGTTATACACCACAGTGTAATCATGCCTATTTTCTGTAAGGAACTTGAACTTTTTTTAATGATGTGACTAAAAACCCCATACACGCACACGCAAAAATCTTCAAAAATATTAGTAAAAATGTTTATAGATTTTTTTCCGGAAGTGTAACAAACATGCATATACAGATACAAATAAGCAAACACACACACACACACACACACACACACACACACACACACACACACACACACACACACACACACACACACACACAAACACACAAACACACAAACACACACACACACACACACACACACACACACACACACACACACACACACACACACACACACACACACACACACACACACACACACACACACACACACACACACACACACACACACACACACACACACACACACACACACACACACACACACACACACACACACACACACACACACACACACACACACACACACACACACACACACACACACACACACACACACACACACACACACACACACACACACACACACACACACACACACACAATAAAGCATATAAAAATCTGAAGAACAATCGAAGCTATCATTATGTCACTTTGGAAACAGATACAAGTGGTGAGATTAGATAAGGCTGGATTATATAAAATAAGATTATATCGCATTTGTATATTATATATTTTTATAATCATTTATATATTCTTATCCAATCTAATCTAATCAAATCATTTATTCAGTGCTGATTCCACACTGTTAAGAGCGCTCTGCTACGAACTGTTTAAATAACAAAGTTTTAAGGGCTTTACAAAATGAAAGTAGAGTAGTAAAAGAGGTGAGATTGGGGGAAGAGAGTTGCATAAAAGGGGCATATAATATATCTAGTTCATATATTAAAATAGATTGAACAAGCTTAGATTGAAACAGATTGAACAAGATTAGATTAAAATAGATTGAACAAGATTAGATTAAAATAGATTGAACAAGATTAGATTAAAATAGATTGAACAAGATTAGATTAAAATAGATTGAACAAGCTTAGATTGAAACAGATTGAACAAGCTTAGATTGAAACAGATTGAACAAGCTTAGATTGGAACAGATTGAAGAAGCTTAGATCATCTCAACTTAGATTAGATTGAACACTTTTGAACACTCACGAGGATTTTGCTTTCAGCGGCCTTCTTTGAGGTGGTTGCCAGACTGGCTCCCATCCAGTCGAGCGGGCGCGTCACTTCTGCGTGAAACAACAAGTATGATTATATACCAGTTATAATTATATACCTGTTATAATTATATACCAGTTATAATTATATACCTGTTACAACTATATTTTAATTTTATTTATATTCCAAATATAATTATAAGTACGATTGGAACAGAATTGGCTCCATCAAAAGAAATTTTCAAGTGGTTGTTGGTGTTTTGCTGGCAGACAGACTGTGACTAAGCAATGAAACTGAGATAATGATGCGTTTTAATGTTCAAAAATCGATATTGAACCACTTCACCAGAGGGCGTAGTGAATTTTTGTGTATATATAGATCGGAAGAATAGATATTCACGTTTCATTAGTGTTACCATCATCAAATAAAAATGTGAGATGAGTCAGTTTTCGAGCGATGAAAGTAACACAAACTAATTAGTCTTTGGTAGCTATGTGTTCGTCTGCGAATTGTGGGTGTGCATTGAACGGTTGGGGGGTGCAGTTGTGGCTTGTGGAGTGGCAGTTGTGGGTAGGCTGGAAGTGGTTTAGGGAGTTGTGGGTTAATTGGTCGCGGTTGAATGATTGTGAGTAGGATGCTTTGAGAAGTGTTACTCAACAAGCGTTTCAACGTGAATGGCAGCAGCGAAGAGTACCTGGATCAAAAAGCTTCTTTTCGCAGAACTTGGTTTTGAAGTTGCACAGATGTAGGGAGGTGTTGTCGTTGTTGGTGAGTTTGTTGGGAGAACTTGCCAGAAGTCTGTGTAATTGGTGTTGTTGTGTGTGGAAGGTGGTTGTGGATGAAGAGCGGTTTGGGATTAAATTTGCTTATGGACGTAAAACTGGCTGAAGATGACGTGGTTGCAGATAAGAAATTAAGTTCTTTAGATAAGTTTCGTGTGTGTGTGTGTGTGTGTGTGTGTGTGTGTGTGTGTGTGTGTGTGTGTGTGTGTGTGTGTGTGTGTGTGTGTGTGTGCGCGCGCGCTTGAACACGGAAAAGTAAATATTGTGGGCATAGACATGGAATATTATGATAGGCAGATGATGGATTGAAAACGTGCAAGAGAGATCAACAGGCCACGTACTTCATCTGGCTGTCACGACTCTTGAAGAAAGCCATGGAGTAGCTGAAGAAGGAGCCAGGGGCACCGGACCACGACTTGACCACAGTTGTGTCCACGTTGAAGCAAGCAGTCAATGCAACACAAAAAAGTAAATAAATCAAAAATACTGTAAAAACGTCGCTTAAACATTTTAATCCCATCGTGTTATGAGAATTCTCAATCACTTTCTACTGTCGGCTGTGCAACACCCACAACTCAAACGTTTACATCACAAAAGCAACGAAGACAAATAACCACAAGATCCGAGAACTTTTGGCTGAAATAGTGCTGGCGATGTTATATAAAGATATCACACAATATTGCACTCATTCCGCTATCTTTTTGTTTACATACGGCCACTGATATAGGCCCACTCTATTCTCAACATAAGCACATATGAATACACACATTTATTCTTTCATGTATACAAAAATAGATCATGTGAATATGCATAAGCATATCGTGCGCGTCTTTATATATGATGATCTGTGTGTGATAAGACTTTCTGAGAGTTTTCCTTCGGCTGTACTAAGTAGGATGAATTGGAAATAGATAGTGATGATGATGATGATGATGATGATGATGATGATGATGATGATGATGATGATGATGATGATGATGATGATGATGATGATGATGATGATGATGATGATGATGATGATGATGATGATGATGATGATGATGATGATGATGATGATGATGATGATGATGATGATGATGATGATGATGATGATGATGATGATGATGATGATGATGATGATGATGATGATGATGATGATGATGATGATGATGATGATGATGATGATGATGATGATGATGATGATGATGATGATGATGATGATGATGATGATGATGATGATGATGATGATGATGATGATGATGATGATGATGATGATGATGATGATGATGATGATGATGATGATGATGATGATGATGATGATGATGATGATGATGATGATGATGATGATGATGATGATGATGATGATGATGATGATGATGATGATGATGATGATGATGATGATGATGATGATGATGATGATGATGATGATGATGATGATGATGATGATGATGATGATGATGATGATGATGATGATGATGATGATGATGATGATGATGATGATGATGATGATGATGATGATGATGATGATGATGATGATGATGATGATGATGATGATGATGATGATGATGATGATGATGATGATGATGATGATGATGATGATGATGATGATGATGATGATGATGATGATGATGATGATGATGATGATGATGATGATGATGATGATGATGATGATGATGATGATGATGATGATGATGATGATGATGATGATGATGATGATGATGATGATGATGATGATGATGATGATGATGATGATGATGATGATGATGATGATGATGATGATGATGATGATGATGATGATGATGATGATGATGATGATGATGATGATGATGATGATGATGATGATGATGATGATGATGATGATGATGATGATGATGATGATGATGATGATGATGATGATGATGATGATGATGATGATGATGATGATGATGATGATGATGATGATGATGATGATGATGATGATGATGATGATGATGATGATGATGATGATGATGATGATGATGATGATGATGATGATGATGATGATGATGATGATGATGATGATGATGATGATGATGATGATGATGATGATGATGATGATGATGATGATGATGATGATGATGATGATGATGATGATGATGATGATGATGATGATGATGATGATGATGATGATGATGATGATGATGATGATGATGATGATGATGATGATGATGATGATGATGATGATGATGATGATGATGATGATGATGATGATGATGATGATGATGATGATGATGATGATGATGATGATGATGATGATGATGATGATGATGATGATGATGATGATGATGATGATGATGATGATGATGATGATGATGATGATGATGATGATGATGATGATGATGATGATGATGATGATGATGATGATGATGATGATGATGATGATGATGATGATGATGATGATGATGATGATGATGATGATGATGATGATGATGATGATGATGATGATGATGATGATGATGATGATGATGATGATGATGATGATGATGATGATGATGATGATGATGATGATGATGATGATGATGATGATGATGATGATGATGATGATGATGATGATGATGATGATGATGATGATGATGATGATGATGATGATGATGATGATGATGATGATGATGATGATGATGATGATGATGATGATGATGATGATGATGATGATGATGATGATGATGATGATGATGATGATGATGATGATGATGATGATGATGATGATGATGATGATGATGATGATGATGATGATGATGATGATGATGATGATGATGATGATGATGATGATGATGATGATGATGATGATGATGATGATGATGATGATGATGATGATGATGATGATGATGATGATGATGATGATGATGATGATGATGATGATGATGATGATGATGATGATGATGATGATGATGATGATGATGATGATGATGATGATGATGATGATGATGATGATGATGATGATGATGATGATGATGATGATGATGATGATGATGATGATGATGATGATGATGATGATGATGATGATGATGATGATGATGATGATGATGATGATGATGATGATGATGATGATGATGATGATGATGATGATGATGATGATGATGATGATGATGATGATGATGATGATGATGATGATGATGATGATGATGATGATGATGATGATGATGATGATGATGATGATGATGATGATGATGATGATGATGATGATGATGATGATGATGATGATGATGATGATGATGATGATGATGATGATGATGATGATGATGATGATGATGATGATGATGATGATGATGATGATGATGATGATGATGATGATGATGATGATGATGATGATGATGATGATGATGATGATGATGATGATGATGATGATGATGATGATGATGATGATGATGATGATGATGATGATGATGATGATGATGATGATGATGATGATGATGATGATGATGATGATGATGATGATGATGATGATGATGATGATGATGATGATGATGATGATGATGATGATGATGATGATGATGATGATGATGATGATGATGATGATGATGATGATGATGATGATGATGATGATGATGATGATGATGATGATGATGATGATGATGATGATGATGATGATGATGATGATGATGATGATGATGATGATGATGATGATGATGATGATGATGATGATGATGATGATGATGATGATGATGATGATGATGATGATGATGATGATGATGATGATGATGATGATGATGATGATGATGATGATGATGATGATGATGATGATGATGATGATGATGATGATGATGATGATGATGACGATGACGATGACGATGACGATGACGATGACGATGACGATGATGATGACGATGATGATGATGATGATGATGATGATGATGACGATGACGATGACGATGATGATGACGATGATGATGATGATGATGATGATGATGATGATGATGATGATGATGGTACTGATGGGATTTTGTGAGAGTGTGAATATGTTCACAAGTGGTTTGAATTAAATATATATTCAAAAAGTGAAGTGAATAAGCAAGTTCAGTTCAAATAATCGTTTTGAAACGTCTCTTATTGATTTTTTTATATCCCAAACGTCGTAACAGCCGTTCTTTCCGTACTCTTTTGATACTCATCTGTTTTATTATTTTTCTCCTTTCTCAAATTTTGACAACCTTTTTATATTATTATTTTTTTATACCTAAATTAATACAATCTATTCATAAACCTTCAAAAAACAACCATTCAACCATCTTTTCGAGCGATAATTGTTAACACTTCTTTTACCCAAACTTGATTTATCTCTTAGATTAACCCCTTCTTTAAAAGCTTCTCTTTTAAAATTATGAAAAATCACTTTGAACTTTCCAGACAATAGATTCAGCCAAACAGACAGATGTTGCATATTTTAACCGACTAGCCGTTTTTTCGAAAGATTTATTTCTGCCACAGTAGCTTTTAATAAAAATCTAACCCACATTTTAATCGTGAAAAAATTTTGTGCTTTTTTTGATACATTTTTTGGATTTTAAATTAAAGAAATTCAATTGAAACTATTTGTTGTTTTAATGTGCCCGCAAAATATCTCCCACAAAGCGTGGTGTATGAACTTATACGTTAAATCATGTTCACGAAGCAGCGGAAAATTTAATCAAAATATCCATATTGTTTTCTATAATAATAGACGTGCTTATTATCGAGAGGTATCCAAATTCAACTGAAGCAACTGTTCCTGTGGGAGTCTGTAGTGAAGAGTGAAACGAAATCGCATTTTGAAGTTATTTCAGATCGTTTGTTCGGAACTTGTCTCATGAAACCAAGAAGCTCTTTTCAATCTTGACTTTGGCGGACTAAGTGATCGAATGTAGTTGTACACGCCGATGCAGTGACCATATGTCGAGCATAGTTTGATGCATCAGCAACTGTTCCGTCTCTCAACAGGCCTAAAAGCAACACCCTCCTGAGGCTCTTTCAATTGACCTGCCCATGCCTTTGATAGAGTTACAACGTTTCTAAAAAAATTTATTATTCAGAAGATCTTTTTTCCATATAAGGTCTGCAACATCGAATAAAGTTATGTGAAACTTTCAATGGTAAAATGAGAAAAAATCAAAACCTAAAAATAAGTAATAGGCGATTTAAGTTAGTTATAAGATAGTCAACTTTTCAATAAAATACGAAGAAAACTAGACGGATGATGCTGCTTTATGAGTGGCAGTTCTATTACCTAAAGTTTAAAGGGCTAATTGCCAAGCAGAAAAAAAGTGATCGAACCAGTGATTGGAAAATAATGTTGTGTTTGGGCGAATCATCATCAATTATCAGAGCATTTCTTCACAATTTAGATAAATAAAAAAGAAGAAAAAAATTGCAAATTAAAAATAATATGAAGCAAATAAAAAATAAAAAGATGAGTTAGGGTTTGAATATATTTTTCAATAAGTTCGCGTAATTATAAATTATTTAAATTTAAAATATATTTGTCAAATTTCAAACCTTTTATAACTGTAAGGTAGTTGGAGGCTTTTATCAATCGTAATTATCAATTAATTAAATTTATAATAAAGTTGATGCCTATAAATGAGGCCGTATGGAGTGTATTTGTTCAAGGAGGTTACAGATTGTTGTATAAAGTGCTTTGAGGTTGTAAGGACTTGTATGAATCTGATAATTCCATGGTAACCCAACAGCAATTTAAAAAAATGTTTGCAAGCATTTTTGAACACACGAATGAATGAATGAATCAATTAATTAAATATTTGTTATAGCGCATAGTGCGCAAGCTAGGTTGCCCCAGAGGCCATGAAAGCTTTAAAGCATTTTTTAAAGACACTGTAGAAGTGGTTGGAAAAAGTATGATTATTGAGAAAAAATTGAATTAAAAAACTGTGAATGAATAACATTGTGAAGAAGCAAAGTTCAAGATAAATTAGTAAATATATAAAAAAATGATCCCAAAAAAATATCTATGAAAATAGACATGATTAAAATGAATATTTTATTCAAACTCATCTCAATTAAGTGAAAACTCTTTGATGTTTGCTCAAGATGTGAAGTTTAAATACTCTAATTTCAAAATTTACTTTTAATTTGTTCTTATTTTGGTTCCTACTTTATTTCAAGTTAAACTTTTATTTTATAAAATTATTTGAATTTTTTTTTCAATAATTAATTTTTTAAAATGTTAAAATTAAAAAAAAATTACATTGTTAATTTGTAATCTACGGATTCAATAAATATATAAAATATAATCAATTCTAATGATAATGATGTAGATGTAGAAGCATTTCAAAAGCTATGAAAAAACCTTTGAACGCATCCATAGATTAGTTCAAGCTCACTTCGTTATAAAGTCCAAGACTACTTCACAAACTGCGCAAACTTTCTTAGTACTCTCACCTTTTCCTCTTATTTGTTATTTAATATAAAAATGATCAAAACTATATTAAATTTTAAAAGAATTCCGAAATTACCTTTAAACTTGGTTCAAGTTTTTTATAAAGTGAGTATTTTCTTCAGTTGAGGATGTTTCAGTTTTTTTCAATTATAACAATTCATGAGTTAGTTTGAAAAAAAGAGAACAAAAAATGAATTCTAACTGTTAAATTGTTTAGCTTCATCTTTTATTTTATTATTTTTTAGAGCACCGAATATGCACAAAAGAGTTTGAGTGAAGAAAAAGAAGTTTCAAAAATACTGACTGACACTTTTGACAGGAAACATAACTATTTGAGAATTTCACTAAATGAAAATTGCAATTTGAGATGTTGGTACTACTAAACTAATAATCTCATTGTTATTATGATAATGAAAATTTTTTAAAATAATTTTTTCATAATTAATTTTTTTTGTGTATGAAAAACTTCAAACACAACAGGTCACTACTGTATGCCAGAAGAAGGAGTTCCATTGACACCCAAAAATGACATTCTCACAACTGAAGAGATAATACGACTCGCAGGTCTGTTTGTTGACCAAGGAGTTTCCAAGATCCGACTGACTGGGGGGGAACCCTTGCTGAGGCCGGATGTGGTTGACGTTGTAGGTGAGGGGGGCTTCGGGGATAGGCTGATAACAGGAAAAATAGCAAGGAAGCAAGGAAAAATCAATCAATAACTATTGGTAGTTTTTTTGGTTTACGTAAAGTTTTTTGTAAGCATTTTCTATCATCCACAGCTGGTCTCAATGAACTCAAACCAAAGGGTCTCAAGACTATTTCGATGACCACAAATGGTATAATTCTTTCTAGGAAACTTCCTTCTTTGCACGCCAGTGGATTGGATAAACTAAATATTAGTCTGGACACTTTGGTCCCTG
>OX387247.1:1331235-1348735 GCA_947562095.1 Branchellion lobata | reverse complement strand
TGAACACCAGTGACTGAATACAATTTAGCTCAATGCTCGCAACAGGCGAAGGCGTGCAGTGGAGTGGCTTGGCTAGAGGACCAAGCACAAATGAGAATTTCTCGATGGCCAACGTCTTCATCATGCAAGTGGTCAACCTGCTTCTTTACGGTCTCCTCACCTGGTACATCGACGCAGTCAAGCCTGGAGACTACGGCACTCCTCAGCCATGGTACTTCCTCTTCACCGTGAGTGACGCTCTGCCTCAGTGACGTCTAGGCAACAGATTTGAAAATTTTATTATTATTATTTGTTTTTTAATTAAATAAAAAAAATTATTTTCTAATAAATAAAAAAAATATTTATTTCATAATTAATGACAAAACATGAAATTTATTTAATTGACCAACCATCCATGTCGAAAGAAAAACCACTGGAAGAAAATGTGTGGACTGAGACCTAGCTACAACGAAGATGACGAGCTTTCATTCAATGAAGAGCCGGATTTCGGCGCAAAGAAGGAATACTTCGAGAAAATTTTAGACGACTCCAAGATAGGCATCAAAATAAGGAACTTGACAAAAGTGAGACACGTAAAATCTTAAAATATGATTAAATTGATAATGTTGCAGAATTAAAAGTTGCTAAATGAAATAAAAATAGAATAATCTTTAAAGTTTATAAAAACACAGTTTTTTTTATAATGATTAAAACAATTATAAACTGAATTTCACAGAGATTTGGTAAGTCAGCAACTCCTGCAGTCAACGGCATCAGCCTGGACTTGAAGGAGGGCGACATCACGGCTCTGCTGGGCCACAATGGTGCTGGCAAGACCACCACCATGTCCATGCTCACCGGTTGGATAGCCACGTGTGTTGGACCGACTGGAAATTGCTTTGACTAATGGATTGGCAGTCATGCTATTAAGGCAGTCAATAATACATCAAAAGGCTTTTAAGCTGACAATGAATTAAAGGCCGCTCAGAAGTAACAAAGGGAGGCTTCAATTGAAAATAAATACGGAAATTAATCATATGAAACATTTTTCTGTATTTGCCAGTAACAGAATTTCAAAATAATATTTTTAAAAGTTCAAAACTCATTATTACAAACTTCCACAGGGTTTTTGCCACCCACCAGCGGCTCAGCCACCATTAATGACTTTGACATCAAGCAAAGCATGGCCGAGGTAAGGCAGAATCTGGGTTTGTGTCCTCAATTCAACATTCTCTTCGACACACTCACTGTCAAGGAGCACCTGACCTTCTTTGCCAAGGTAACTCAACAGAGAACCAGCTCGATGACATTGCCTGCTTATGCTTGTTTAATAGACTCTCACGAGTATAAGCTACTGAAAACATATTTTTAATTGATATTTGTAACGGCTAACATGGAAACGGACTGAACGAAGGTTGGATACGATGGAATTGAAACTATCTTTTCAGTTGAAAGGGTGCCCAAGCTCCAGCGTTAAAAGCGAAGTGGATTCGATGGTGAAGCAAATTGGTCTGCAGGATAAGAAAAACACCGCTTCAAAGGCGCTCTCGGGAGGCATGAAGAGAAAACTGTGTGTGGGCATTGCTCTCATAGCTGGCTCCAAGGTGTGTAGTTATTTTTCAATGGAATCCGTCTCTTTGTTTTATTTTTCAATTCCAATTTTCTATTGACAATGTTTCAATACCAAATCATAAGAACCCACTACGACTGATTAATAGAATAAATAATTCTTTCACGTGCAATAAAACAACACTCTGATTGAAACTCATAGTTTGTCATTCTGGACGAACCCTCATCTGGCATGGACCCCGAGGCGCGCAGACAGATGTGGACGATGCTGAAGGAGCAGAAGAAGGGCCGTACCATGATCCTGTCGACCCACTACATGGACGAGGCAGACTACCTCGGAGACCGCATCGCCATCATGGCTGACGGCAAGCTGCACTGCTTTGGGAGTTCCATGTTCCTCAAGAAGAAATACGGTTTGTGGCATTGTTGCTGTGGGGTTGTTGTTGGGGAGTTGTTGTTGTGGGGTTGTTATTGTGGAGTTGTTGCTGTGGGGTTGTTATTGTCGGTTGTTGCTGTGGGGTTGTTATTGTGGGGTTGTTATTGTGGGGTTGTTGCTGTGGGGTTGTTGCTGTGGGGTTGTTATTGTGGGGTTGTTATTGTGGGGTTGTTATTGTGGGGTTGTTAATGTGGGGTTGTTATTGTGGGGTTGTTATTGTGGGGTTGTTATTGTGGGGTTGTTATTGTGGGGTTGTTATTGTGGGGTTGTTATTGTGGGGTTGTTATTGTGGGGTTGTTAATGTGGGGTTGTTATTGTGGGGTTGTTATTGTGGGGTTGTTATTGTGGGGTTGTTATTGTGGGGTTGTTATTGTGGGGTTGTTATTGTGGGGTTGTTATTGTGGGGTTGTTATTGTGGGGTTGTTATTGTGGGGTTGTTATTGTGGGGTTGTTATTGTGGGGTTGTTATTGTGGGGTTGTTATTGTGGGGTTGTTATTGTGGGGTTGTTATTGTGGGGTTGTTATTGTGGGGTTGTTATTGTGGGGTTGTTATTGTGGGGTTGTTATTGTGGGGTTGTTGTTGTGGGGTTGTTATTGTGGGGTTGTTATTGTGGGGTTGTTATTGTGGGGTTGTTATTGTGGGGTTGTTATTGTGGGGTTGTTATTGTGGGGTTGTTAATGTGGGGTTGTTATTGTGGGGTTGTTATTGTGGGGTTGTTATTGTGGGGTTGTTATTGTGGGGTTGTTGCTGTGGGGTTGTTATTGTGGGGTTGTTATTGTGGGGTTGTTATTGTGGGGTTGTTATTGTGGGGTTGTTATTGTGGGGTTGTTATTGTGGGGTTGTTATTGTGGGGTTGTTATTGTGGGGTTGTTAATGTGGGGTTGTTATTGTGGGGTTGTTATTGTGGGGTTGTTATTGTGGGGTTGTTATTGTGGGGTTGTTATTGTGGGGTTGTTATTGTGGGGTTGTTATTGTGGGGTTGTTATTGTGGGGTTGTTAATGTGGGGTTGTTATTGTGGGGTTGTTATTGTGGGTTGTTATTGTGGGGTTGTTATTGTGGGGTTGTTATTGTGGGGTTGTTATTGTGGGGTTGTTATTGTGGGGTTGTTATTGTGGGGTTGTTATTGTGGGGTTGTTATTGTGGGGTTGTTATTGTGGGGTTGTTAATGTGGGGTTGTTATTGTGGGGTTGTTATTGTGGGGTTGTTATTGTGGGGTTGTTATTGTGGGGTTGTTATTGTGGGGTTGTTACTGGGAAGTTGTTATTGTGGAGTTGTTACTGTATGGTTTTTATTGTGAGGTTGTTATTGTGGAGTTGTTACTGTGGCATTATCATTTGTGCAATTATCTTTAATAACTTTGAAGATAGTTCGGTGCATTTTATTAAAACCACCGCAGGCGTGGGCTACCACATAACACTGGTGAAGACCAAGGATTGCAAGGTTGACCGACTGGATCACACCATAAAGCAAATTGTTCCCAGCGCGAAGCTGGAAAGCAATGCAGGAGCAGAAGTAAGTTACGTGCTGTCCAAGGATGAGTCCTCCAGGTTCGCAGGCCTCTTTGACTTGTTCGAGAGGGAGGGCGCCAAGCTGGGGGTGGATTCATTTGGAGCTTCAGTTACCACCATCGAAGAAGTTTTCATCAAGTGAGATCATCATTAAGAGAAGAATTAGGATTAAATTTATGATATTTATCAATTAAATAAATTTATTTTTAAATTGAAGAGTTAAAGAAGATAGTGAAAATGAAGCTGCTCTCCTAGCGGAGAAGGATTTCAATGGTTCATCGCAGGCAGATATCGATAAGCGAGCAAATGACCAGGCTCAAATTGGTGAGTCTAATTCTATACAAATCCAATTGTGTGATAACCAGTAGTTATCCGAGGTACTCAAAAATACTTTAAAATGAACAAAACGTTCATTCACATCAGTCGCGGCGGAATACAGCAATGAAACTAGACGTAAGACCGCTGTGTTGTTGAAACTTCAGCAAATAAAAGCCATGCTGGTGAAACGAATGTTGAATTCGTGGAGGAACAGACTGGTTTCTACCGTTCAGCTTCTCATACCCATCTTATTCTGCATTCTTGCCGTGCTGGTTGTCTTTGCCATTCCCCAGCAAGAAGACCCGCCAGCACGCACCCTCAACGTCAATCAGTATCCAGAGCCCATCACTTACTGGGGCACAAAAGAAACGTTCGATGCCACCAGTGACAAGAAGAAGTGCTTCGAGGAGGTGTTGAAAGGGTACAAGGGGGAGAAGCCCTTCCTTAATGACTCCTCTGCCGGCTACCTAAGCGAAGGAAGCATGGACAATTACTTGGTGAAAAAGGCTAGAGAAAGCCTTTATATTTACAGAAACCGTTATCAACTGGCAGGCGAAATAGGAAAAGATTATTTCACGGGGTTTTACAACGATGAGTCGTACCACACCATCGCCATGAGTCTCTCAATGGTGAACAACGCGTGGTTCAAATGCCTGACCTCTCTTACACGCTCCATCGAAACCATCAACCATCCGCTGCCATGGTCCTTCAACTCGAAAGCAGCCTTAGATCGCAATTCGTCGTCAATCATTTCCTTCATCTTCGGACTCCTGATGATGTTTGGTATGGCCTTCCTCACTGCTACCTTCATCGTCTTCCTCATCCAAGAAAAAATGTCCGGAGCTAAGAACAGTCAATATGTTAGTGGGGTTAGCACTGGCACATTTTGGTTTTCCACCTTCATCTGGGACTACTTCAACTACCTCATCCCCGTCGTCTGTGTCGTCATCGTCGTCGTCATTTCAAGAGCTGAAGGATACACTCATGAGAACAACGCAGGGTATGCCTTTGTAGTGCCAATTTAACATTTTTAATGCAAACTTTGTAAATTTTGGAATCAGTGACTTTGAAGCGCTTTTGAAAATAGGTATTTTGGAGCTTATTTGAACGTAGTGCTAAAGGGCGCGTTACAAATGTCTTGATAAAATTAGATAAAATTTAAAAATCCAAATGAAATTTCCAATACTTATGCGGATGCTCATAATCGTACAGTTATCTCTTCTTGCTGCTGCTGCTATATGGCTGGGGTGTTCTTCCCAGCGTGTATCTCCTCTCCTTCCTCTTCAAGAAGCCAGCAGGCGGCTACGGGTGGACAGTGAACATCAACTGTTTCACAGGTGGCATCATTGACAACACCGAACTCTTAGACAAACACTCATGCATTTCTGTCCATCGTAAAGATTGTTGTATTCTGACATTCGGTTCAACTTAAAAGTTTTATTTATCAAGCATCTTGAACGAATGGATCATTTCATGGTGGATTTATGAGGCATGATGCTTTGTTTCAAAGGTGCTGCTGCCACAGTGGTTTTGCTCATCCTTACCAATCCTTCTCTTGGACTTCTCAGCGTTGCCGATAAAGTCGAATGGGTTTTCTACATATTTTTCCCTAACTTCTGCCTCGGCAAGGGCGTACAGGACATTTACGTGAACTACCAAAACGCAAAAACCTGTGATAATCCCGTGCCTTGTGCACTTTTCAAAGCCAGAAACCTAACACACCCTTGTTGCTTTGGTAAGCTTCAGGGAACATTGATATGTTATCTTCCGGACATTATAAAAAAAAAATCGATTCTATTAAAATCTGGTTGTTTCAATAGATGACGATCTCCGAGTTATTAAAGGTTCCTTCATTGTTTCATTTCAGACAACTGCGGCGATTTCTGCTTGTACTCTCAAGACAACTACTTGGCTTGGGCCTTCCCAGGGATAGGCAGGTCCTTGATCTTTCTCTTCATACACGGCATCATGTTCTTCAGTGTGCTCATTCTTTTCGAGTCGGATGTCTTCAACCGCCTCAAGAGCCTTTGTGCTTCTAACGTAGTGGCCAGCGATTATTCGTCTCCCACGGTGTCCTACGTGCACATAAATGGACAAAATCAGCAACTGAATGGTTTGGACAAACAGCAAGGAAAAGGGGGCAACAAACACGCAAACAGGGTGATGGATTCCATGGCCAGCATGTCCCAAGAAGACAGCGACGTGAGACAAGAGAGGATCGAGGTCTCGCAGACAGACACTTCTGAGCTTGTTTCGAAGGACATAGTGTTATATCTGAAGGACCTCATGAAGGTGTATTCAGGAAAGTTCACCGCAGTCGACAAACTCTTCCTCAAGGTGAACTGAAGCCACGATTATTCGCTAGGTGTCACTTTTTCATCTCAAATTGAATATTAAAATTTTTTTAACTCACTCCATCAGGTGTCTAGAGGCGAGTGTTTTGGTCTTTTGGGAGTCAACGGAGCCGGTAAGACGTCCACCTTCAAGATGATGACGGGAGATGAGACCATCAGCGGAGGAGGCATCTACATCAACGGCATCAACGTGGCCAAGTACTTGGGCAGGACCAGGGAGTTCGTGGGTTATTGTCCGCAGTTCGATGCGTTGGTGGACCAGATGACCACCAAGGAGAATTTGGTGATGCACGCCCGCCTGAGAGGCATGTACCCCGATCACATTGAGGCGGTCTCCGAGGCGCTGATGAAGAAGCTGATGCTGCACCAGTACAAAGACCGCCTAGCTGGAGCTCTCAGGTTCCTCCACCGCTGTGTATTCAATACTTAATCACGTAACAGTAAGCAACCCTTAGTGATATTTTCAGCATGAATTTCAACGATCTATCTTCGTGTTTAACAGCGGTGGAAACAAACGAAAGCTGGGCATAGCAATCGCTCTTGTTGGCAACCCCTTGTTGGTGTTCCTGGACGAGCCAAGTGCCGGCATGGACCCTGTGGCCAGGAGAGAGCTGTGGAACTGCGTGTCTGAAGTCAGAGAGGCAGGAAAAACTGTGATCCTCACTTCGCACAGGTGGGGTTGATGTATTGAAGCAGTTAAAGACGTTGGGATTTCAAAAACTTGTCTACCTCAATAGCATGACGATTTCTATAAGATGAAGACTGTTTTGACCTTAAAACTTTTTTCCTTGTGTTTTAATTCATTGTTTATTTGATGACAACTGACACATTAACCCCTCTACAGCATGGAGGAGTGTGAAGCCTTGTGCACCAGACTGGCCATCATGGTGAACGGGCAGTTCAAATGCTTGGGCAGTTGCCAGCACCTCAAGAGCAAGTTCGGCTCTGGCTTCTCGGTGGTTTTGAAGGGCAACACAGAAAGAGCGATGGAAAAGGCAGACGCGTTCTTGAAACATTATTACCCTGACGCATACGTCGAGTATGAAGGAGACTTGATGCTGGGTTACCGCATAGAAAAACACCTGCCGAACGCATCGCTGAGCAAGATCTTCGCGGTGATTGAAAAGAACAAGGACGCTTTGAAGCTAGAAGACTACTCTGTGGGACAGACGTCTCTGGAGCAAGTATTCATAAACTTCGCTAAAACTCAGAAAGAAGAAGAGAGGAAGAAAGAAAGGTCTATGATGAAAAAAATATGTTGTTGCTGCTGTGCAAGGTGTCAAAGCGATGCGGAATAAAATGCTGCGCTTAAAACCGTGTGTTTCAGGTTAAATGCTAGAATATTGAAAATTGTTTAATGTTTAAATAATTCCGACAAATATACTAAAATAAGATTTAAGTATTTAATATGTTTTATGCGTGAGCCTATTTGTTTTGTCCCGGTCAAACTAGTTTTTCTAGCACCCTTATGAGAAAATTGTCTACACTATTTTGAGCACAGATATTTCGCTTACAAAGCATACAAACTTGAAAACTTCGAACCGTACGGTTGTTTTTAAACGAACATTTTGTAGTGAGAAAAACAAGTTAACAGCATTTTCATAACCATTGGCATCCCACATCTGTCAATCTTTTTTCAAACCTTTCACGCATTAAAAATTTTTTTTTTAATACAAAATAAACAAGAGTTCATCCGTCATGAGTTCTGTATACACCAGATTGAACATGGCTCTCTCACATGCAAAACTCTCCTACAATGGCCATCCAATGCTAATTATTTTTCAAACGTTGACTTTTTTAACTTTTAATGTTTTACATTTTTGTTGTTTTGACTTGGGTTAGTATCTCATTAATTCCAATGCATTTGACATCCACATAGAGATTTATACGCATATTCATATATCTACCAAATAGGCATACCAAGCGTAAATGATATTTCCGATAAAAACTTTAGCCGGAAGTTTTTTGAACCTCTTTTTTTTTTAAAAAAAACAAACATTTTTTCCCTCCGTGTTGAAAACTCATCCAAAATGTTACAAAATTAATTTGTTACGCGAAGTAGAAAGTTTAAAGAATTCAATAGCCTTCCTGAAAACAACCACAAGACATAACAAACATTCAACGTTTAAAATACCGACTTGTCTATCAACATTCTTTCATCATAACGTGTCGTGGAAAGGCAACCAGGAAACGAAGATAAAAGGCCCGTGTGGGCGGGTGTAATGGAGTGAAAGATACAAATTAAGGTAAATGAGTAACGTGTAACTAAACATACAATACAATATACAATACAAATACGTATAATATTATAGAAGCCTTAATCCCGGAGAGTTTGGAGATCCCTCAATGTTATAATTACGAATATAATGAATTTTTTTTAGTTTTTAAAGAGAAAATAAACGAAAATACTGAAATGATCGATTGAGCTGGTGGGTCTTTAGAGTTCCACAAAAGATTTCGTTGAACTTGAAGATTTCACGTTGTTAAGCAAACAAACATTGACTTTCGAAAAAAAAGATCAAAAAAGTCATCAAAAAAGATCACTAAACGGCCCAAAGGTCTCTTTTACTACTAAGGCTTATGTTTATATACTTTTCGTCATGGTAACCTCATAATTCATCAATTTCTCCACTGCAGACGTATAAAATTCGGCAAGCTATGTCTACAAAAAAGATGACGAAAGCAATTAAGAGGTTTATTCACTCATTTAGGACTTAACCTCGCTTTCCTTTGACTGCCTCCTGCATACCAAAGTCTTTATGGCTGTCACGTTGACATCCCATCGCTTCCGCCTTCGATTCCTTCGCAAAAAATACATCAGTAAAGTGAGCTTTCATAATAATTTGCTCTTTGAAATGGGCCTCTCAGCTGCTTGTCTCGGTGCTTTGAAAAGTTATTTTTATTTTATTATTTTTATTGAATTAAGAATTAAATGAATCCAGGATTCGGGCCCACTAAATACAACTTGAAAATTGATGGCGATAGAAGTAAGTTTTCCAAGTGTATCAGTTGTGGGGTATTCTTTAATTTTTGTTAAATCAAATAATTTTATTTACAAAACTTGACCAAAATTTCGTTTATATTCAATTTGAAAGCAAACGGTCTGGATGAATGACAGCTCGAAACGTTAAAAAGAATGAAAAGTCAGGAAGCATTGAGAACTTCAAACCAATGAATTTGTAAAGCCTCTCTTATGATCATTTTCAAAGAGTTCGCCCGGAATCGAAAGAGTAACTTGAAAAAAAACATAAATGTTTGAATATCTAGACAAAATTGAGCGCTTTTGAATGTAGTGCTAAAGGGCGAGCTACAAATGTCTTGATTAGATGAGATTCGACAGGAATATTTGTGAATATTAAAAATGGCTAGAAAATAAAGAAATAAATTGAATTAAAATGTTTTCCGATAGTTTTATTATGTGATTTCACGTGATAATCCGGTTCTCAACTCTCAGGCTCATTAAATTGATTTTATAAACAAGTTACTCTTGAATTTCTTAGATTCATTGTGACATTACAGTTTTGGTTGATTTGATGAAACGTTCTTCACTAGTTATTTGATGTGAATATAAACTATGATCTAATTATTAATTTTTAAAACTCAAAAATTTGATTCTATAATCAGTTTTGCTTTATTGTAACAGGCACAGACATTATTAGTACATTCACTTAAGGATAATTGTGATTTTACATATTATTTAGACATTTCGCCATGTTCTGTGCCATTTCCAACGTTTATCTGGATTTGATTTAATAAAGATTATAAAATCAATATATATTTAAAACTCAAAACCACGCTGATTTATGGCGGTGACGGAGGCAATAATGAGATGCGATGGCTCGAGACGTGGATGAGGTGTGGAGAGGTTTCTTTGAGACGGTTCGATAGTCACTTGGCATTCGACTGCGCATGAGTTCTGTGTACACTATTGTTCTCCTATATACGAATCATATACATATGGGTCTTCATAAACGCCATAAGCTATATACTCAACTAGTTTGGAGGTCGATATGAGAAGGCAAGAGGAAAATGCACAAAGAGCAGGCACTCAGAGATGGCTATGCATGACGTGTGATGGGTTGTGCGGTTGGAGAGAGTGCAGATGCGAAGATGTATGCAGGATTGTTTGCTCTCAACTCGTGCCTCTCCTCCACGCGTTTGATCTCGAAAGCAAATAATTGAATTGCTTCTGTGAGACCGATGCTTTGAGGTTCGATTTAGAAATGTTTTATTGTCTTGAGAATACTGTTGGAAATCATTGCTATATTATTTTGATTGCGAATTCTGATTGTATATTTCACTTTGAATATTTTAGACGGCAAACAATCTCATTAGATTGGGAAACAAAAGATTATAATTAAATTTAAACAATCGTTTTTTTTTATAGTCTTTATTAGAACAATATGCTGGAAGTGTTACAAAAACACCGCGAACAATCGAACTGAAAATAAAAAATACGAAAACAAAAGTTTATCAGTCATAAAGTTTAGCATTGAACTTACAAAAAACAGCAAAAAAATAGTAAGAAAAAAAGGTTCAAATTAAAAACGACAAGCAATGAGTATCTATCTGTTGGCCTTGCTGATCTAGCATGAGCTATTTCCAATTATTTTGAAAATTATCATTTTGATAGATTTAACTGAAAAATTAATTTATTATCAAAAAACGATCGTAACTTATTAATATTCCACAGAAGTTTACATTGTGTGCGTGTGTTAGTGATGTCCCCGCAGTGTGTGTCCAATAGGAAGCGAGTATGAGTTTTCAAAGAAAGCGCTCAACCAATCAAAACGAACGGTCTTCGAAGAAGTTAAGCGGAGTGCATTGAAATGCTTCCAACAGGGACGCACAAGCTTTCAGAAAGTGACATTTACTGGGACGACTTTGTATTTTTCAGTTTCATAGTCTTAAACTCGCCAATGGCGGAAAACGTAGAAGACGACTACACCAACAACCCAATCTACAACTCCGCAGCAAACACACCCTCGAACTTCATGTCCGCAAGCTTTCCCATCAGCCCTCCGCACTACAACCCTCCTTCCACGATCAACCCTCAACAGCAGCAGCTCATACTGCCAAGACAAGCTTTTCAAACTTTCCAGACAGACTCGGCGACAGGCAGTAGCTGCCAAGGGTACTTGAACACCAACTACCTCTATCATTCTTCTGGTCCTCCGTTTGATCGAGCACATCATGCCAACTACAAGACTTCTTCAACCCCCAAAAATCTGACTTACAGAACTGCTTACAACGACGGCGACAGCAATGATTACAACAACAATGAAAATGACGTAGGAAAATCGAACTCAAGTGCTCAGCCTTTTTACGAGTATGACAACAACGACCTCACCAACAACACCTTCAACAACAACTTCCACAGCATTTTCCAGACTGATGACAACAACGGTGCCCTCACAAGCAACAACAGCAGCACGGACGAGAGTCATCTACCCTACTTCACTCGTTGGCATCCGGAGTACGGCTACCCGAAGCCTCCATTCTCTTACATTTGCCTCATCGCCATGGCCATCAGAGCCTCCCGTGACAGAAAGGCTACCCTGCACGACATTTACCACTCTATCCGCAACAACTTCCCCTACTACCGCACCCACCAGAAACGCTGGCAGAACTCTATTCGGCACAGCCTCTCCTTCAACGACTGCTTCGTCAAGGTGGGCAGAGAGGGTGAGCGGCCAGGCAAAGGAAGTCTGTGGACTTTGCACCCTGATGCGGGAGACATGTTCAAGGAAGGGTGTCTGTTGAGGAGGCAAAAGCGCTTCAAGTGCGCCAAAAACAACGGGGAAGGTGGCAACGTTACAACGAAGCCACAACATCACAAAGGTGCTCAAACAGCCTCGTTGCCAGGCAACCAATCCACGTGGTACCCGCCTTGTCACAACACAACTCCCACTCACCACCCCCAACAAACTCCCTACTTCCAGCAAAAGGTCACAGCCTTCGACAGCAAGCAACACCTCAATGCAGACGCCAATGACGTCACTTCTTCCACTGACCACTCATAAACCTCACCACTGCTTCATTACGTCGAAGTTGCACAACTTGAATTATCAGACAGAAATTAAAAATATTCCCATAAAGAAAATCTAGTTGTTAATTTGTGTGTCCGTTTCTTTATGACTGCTTTAACTTAAAACTTTGGCGAGGGTTTTAATGAAACTTACGAAGAAGTTTGAAATTGTGTCTCATAACAAACACACGCTGAAGGGTTGGTGATGAAAGAATGGGCGTGATGAGTTGAAGAGGCGCTGTTACAGTATTTTCCACTCCATTGCACCTTCACAGCACACTTCCCACCAGCCCCTGCTTGCAACCGAAGTTCGAGTTATGTAACGTCAGACGTGTTTTAGTAGGATTGTTCAGTTCTTTATTGCATTCAAAACACGCATTCCCAGAGACGAGGTTTCACAGGGTGGACATTTAAATGTGACTTAAAGTTATGAAAACATCGAAAATAATAAATGACCGAAAATTTTATACGTTTCTTAATAAACTAGCAGAGGACTAATACAGTGGCCCAAAAGCACACACAACTCTCAGGAAGGGGTGTTGTTGATGGAGGCAAGCACTTGAGCACGTAACTCGTTGTTGGCGAACAGCGCTCGTACCAGTCCCTTCACTTCAGAGGCGCTCAGCTCAGAGGCCAGTGGACCCTTGCCAGAGTTCCACCGCTTGCTGATTTCCACCAGTCTGGAGTTCAACAGCCATTTTATCGCCTTCAAACTTGTCCAGCCAGCTACATATTTCTTCATGGCTAGGTTGATCTTCTTGGCGTGAGGAAGCACATTTTTGTTAATCTGGTTTTTCTTATCCTCTTCATCAGCGCCATCAATGTGCTCTTCCAGTGCTGGAGCAAAAAGGCCAGTAAGGTCGTTGAGCAGGTTGTTCAGCAGCAGAATGAGCTTCTGACTCGCTATTTCAGACAGCCCCGTGAGGCTGGTGATGTTTGTGACCACCTCCACCACCACCGCCCCCAGCAGTCCACCTGCGCAGCGGGAGTATGAGAAGTTAATTCATACGTGGCATGCCGAACTTATGAGAATACTAGCGGTACAAAATAATAAAGAAGTCCAAACATAACGCGTAATGAAAAAATGAAAAATCCTTACTGTTAAAGTGCCAAGACAACAAAACGAAGCTTCCTCATACAATAAAATATAAAGATAAAATAAATAATAAAATAAATAAATAAATGGCATATAAACAAATAAATAAATAAATAAATAAATAAATAAATAAATAAACGCCATATAAATAAACAATAAAAGGAACGACGCCGAAAAACAATAAGAAGAAATTTACTATCATGAAATTAAACCGAATACACCACAATACATTGCAATACAATAATACACAAAATAATCAAAGAAGGTTAAAATAAATGAGGTAAGGTAGACTAAGACTAAACCTGATTAGATTATGTTAAATTGAACTATATTACATAGGATTGAATAATACAATACAATAAAATACAAAAAAGAATATTATTATAGTGGCATTAACCCCACAATAATATTAAACTGAAGTTAACTACATGAGATTGAATGAAGTTATATAAGATAAAATCAGCTTAGATCGGAGCAAGCACAGAGTGTGGAGGAAGAGAGGGGGGATGGGAGCACTGAGGGCCATATGGACAGGAGGTGTTTGAGTTTGGAGGTGATCTTGCGCATGCACTTGCGAGTGCTGTCCAGCCTGTCCTCACTGTCCAGACTACCGAAGACTGTGGTGGTGGTGGTAATGGATAATGGTAGTGGTAAGGGTGATGTTGGAATTAGTAGCGGTGGTGTTGAGAATACAAATTGATCAGATCGGGTCGGAGAGAGTTGATCTAATCCATATATTCGCATAGGGCCTTTTAGTTTTGGTCCAAAAAAGTTATTCAAAAGAGCTTTTGTGACGAATATGATGGAATTGTTATGAGGAAGTAATGATTACTGAGAATGAGAATGAGTATGACGAGAAGGATATTTCGAAGGTGTACTGAGGTCTGACTAGATTCGATACTATCAACTGTCACAGGACGGTACAGACAAGAAGATAAAAATTGAACGAAGTATGAAATGTTATCAGTTTTAATACTAGTAGCAGTGAGCCAGAATAGTGTTTTGAAGGCAAGGCACTCACAAGCTTCAGTCCTGATGAGGTGGAACATCTGTTCTTTCTGATCCTCGACGAACCTAGCCAAGATATCCACTCCCTGCTGCCTCAGTGTGGTCACCAGGTAGAGCCAGTTGGAGGAGGAGGAAGAAGAAGAGAAGGATGTTGGTGGTTGGGACTTGGGTTTGTCGTCACTGGCGGAAAGAGACAGTCTCACCTGCAACAGCACGAGTTGGTGCGCCAGGAAGAAGTGGTTGTTGTGCCGCAGAGCTGCGTGGGCGGATGGTGGGTGTATTTGATACATTCGCATGCTACCTTTCTTAGTAGCATGAGCAAACAGTGTTATTGGTCTTTGAACGCCCAATTACTTGCCTAGCACTTGAAAAAATTAAAGTAAAAAAAAAGAATAATAATAAAACCAATAATAATAATCTTCAGTGCCACGATTTCAACATCGAACACCAAACGATGTAACAACCAACGAGGCACACAGACCTGTGGCAAAGGCTATCTTATCACTCTTTTCCCCGTGCAGATCTTCGGACAGGACCATGAAGAGATCAATGAAATGTGCCACCGCCTCAACGAACTTGGCATCGTTTCTCAAGGATGAAACACCTCCCAACTCTTCAATCAAACTCTCAATATTTTGCCAGTAGTCTTGTATGGACTTGCTGTGGGAGGGTGTGTTTGTTACTTATGACCTCAAAACTTCATTCAACCACCCAAGCAAGCAGCCCCTAAACAACCTTATTTCACAGATCGGAAACTTGAAAAGATGTTCCAGGGCTGCATCCAACACAACATCATCCTCCTCCTCCTCTTCCTCCTCATCCTTCTCTTCCTCTTCCTTCTCCTTATTTCCACTCCCGTCCTTTTCATTCTCTTTACTACCTTGATATGTTATATTTTCAGTCTCTTTGAGTTCATCGGTGTCTTGTTCACCTGGGCTTTTTCGAGTAGTATTGGATAGGCAGTTGATGACAGCGGGAGTGGATTCACAAAGAGATTTTTTCAGAATGGTCCGAGCAGTGACCAATCGATGCCGAACTTTCAAAACGTGAGAGGTCACATCAGTTGAAGCTTCACTGCTTGCTGTCGAGAAGTCTGCGGAGTCGGTGGTAATGCGTACAATACAAATACAATAAAATACAAATACAATACAAATACAATAAAATACAAATACAATAAAATACAAATACAAATAAAATAAAAATATTATTACAATGCAATACAAATACAAATATTATTATAGTGGCATTAACCCCGTGAAGTTTCGATGTCACTCAAAACGTCTCATTTTTATAATTATAGTAACATGAGACGTTGTCGAAAATAAAAACGTGCCTCAAATTAAAAACCGATCTTCAGATGGGAACAAACCCCTTTGGTTCTTATACTAGTCGCTGAAGAAAATAAAAACAGCAACAACAACAACAAAAACAACAACAACAACAACAAAAACAACAGCAACAACAACAAAAGCAACAGTTGGAATAGTAACAAGAACAAAAATTACAACAGTAACAACAAAAACAACAAAAACAACAACAACAACGATTGAAATAGCAACAACAACAATTAAAACAGTAACATCAACGAAAAGAACATTAACAACAACATGGTCAACAGATGACTGCTGGTGAATGCAATGACAAGATGTCACCTCCGATGAGGTGGTACTTGATGGCACTGTTCTTGCACCTCTCCACACTCGACAAGAGATCCTCCAGGACCGCCATGTCCTCGTAACTCCTAGCCTCCACAACCTCCTTGCTCACTAACTCAAACAACTCCGTACCAACCTTTGCTCCTACTGCCTTCAACAACACACGGCCCCCTTCATCTTTCGTCAAAGCTCCTCCGATGAAGTGTATGGCTCTCTCGATGTTTTGAAGAATTCTTTTTGAATTTTCCACTTCTAGACTCCCAGTGGAGCGTTCTTGTTGCTTTTTCACCACCAAAACGTCATTTTCAACCTCCAGCACAGCTCCATGCAAAACAACCTGCCTGAAGACAATTCTCATCAACCTGCCCGAAAAGACATAAGCCACCTTGTCCAAAAGGTTGAGGTTCAGAAGAGAAGTTACCAGATCATTCAAGTTGTTGGTGCTTATCTTCAGAGTCATGCATTCCATTTCTGCCATCTCTATTAGCTTCCAGTCAATCCTCTGATCCATCTCCTATTGAAGGAAATAATTTTAATAATAATTATTTATTTATATATTTAATTATTATTGTAATAAATTATTCAATGTTCGTTGTTAATAAAATTTCGTGAATGATTTGTATTGAGAAATGTTACCCACCTTATTCAAAACGTCGTTGATTTCTGTCCTATAATTTATTTCACAATGTTGAAAATGTTTAAATAGCTTCAAATTTTCCAAAAAATTGTTCTCCATCAACATTTTGGATATTTTCTCTGAATAATAAAAAAATGAAATGATTTTTTCTGTAAAGTAAAACTTCACATCACTATTAACATTCAAATAAACTGCATTTGAAAAGGCTTACTTTTGATGAGTATGAGCTGTGAAGAGGCTTCATTGAGGTTTTTTTCTTTCAGGAAACCTTCCATGCAGCTGAACATCTCCCTCACTTCAGCCAGGCTTCCTATTAATTTCGCTCTAGCTCTCTCTTTGACTACCAGATTTTCAACTTCTTCTTTGTTACATGATGAAACCTCAGAAATTACTCTTTTCTGTGACAGTGAAAAAAATAGATAATTAGGAATAAAACGAGA
Organism: Branchellion lobata; assembly: GCA_947562095.1. NCBI lineage: Eukaryota > Metazoa > Annelida > Clitellata > Hirudinida > Piscicolidae > Branchellion > Branchellion lobata. The sequence goes on along the minus strand of OX387247.1, from coordinate 1,331,705 downwards.
CATCAACCAATATCATACTAACTAATTATATAAGACTAATGTGTTCTTATCGACATATGGAAAAATATACAGTTTTTCAGGAACTCACCTGTTCAGATATATCTTTTTTGAGCTCAGTATATTTTTCAGCCAACTTGTCCAACCCTTCCCTCCACACTTCCATTTCTGAAATTTTTTCTTTTTCATTACGAACTTCCTCAGAAAGAGATTTATGACATGAATGTCTCAGAGAATCCAACTTCGGCAGCCACTGCCCTGTTCTTTCCCTCAAATCGTTTTCTGATAAAATTTCTGGAAGGATAATTGTGAAAAGTATTCAAATATAAAATAAATGTTACGCAAATTCCTACAAGAACATTGTTGCCCAACACATTGTTGGCAATATCTGGTAACGTAGCAGCTGATTAACGAGAAATATTGTAAAAATCAGTAACCTTTCAACTTTTCTAAAATTTCATAAGAAAAATTTT
>OX387247.1:1321235-1326235 GCA_947562095.1 Branchellion lobata | reverse complement strand
CCTCCATCCCCACCTCCCCTTTTTCAATAGCCGAAGGTGCACATCCCGCCCTGTACCTCCGGTCTCTCCTCTTGAGGGCGGGCGACGTCGAGGTAAATCCAGGACCAGTGTGCCGAGGATGCACTAAGACAATCAGACGTGACATCACCCCCATCACCTGTTCAAGCTGCAGCCAGCCATACCACAGGACTTGCTCTGGCCTTACTCGAAACAAAAAGAGAACTCAAGGCTTCATCTGCAGACCCTGCGCTGGACTCGCGACTTCAACCACAACAACCACGCAGGCGATGGGAACAAATAAACAATGCTGTGTCTGCAATATAAAAATGAGACTAAACAGCATTGCCATCAGGTGTCATAGTTGCGGTGGCATCTCCCACAGGAAATGTGCTAATGTCTCCCGCTATACACCACACGTAAATTGGTGCTGCCACGTCTGTAACCATAAAAACTTAACCTCCAACAACACTAATGGCAAACACACAACCAATAATAATAATAATAATAATAATAATAATAATAATAATAATAAAAATAATAATAATAAAAATAATAATAATAATAATAATAAAAATAATAACAATAATAATAATACTAATACAAATAATAATAATAATAATAATAATAATAATAATAATAATAATAATAATAATAATAATAATAACAATAATAATAATAATAATAACAATAATAATAATAACCATACATCCAACAAGAAGAAACCAAAAAATACAATGTGCCCAGCATGTCGTGGCCGGCTGGCTAACTATAGGGCCCCACTTGAGTGCTCCGAATGCAAGAGAGGATTCCACCTCAAATGTGCTCCACAAACAAGGCCTGCCTTGGAGCATCTTCGAAGCACCCACAGCTGGACCTGCCAGACCTGTATTTCCGCCCCTAACAGTGGGACAACCCAACAGTCGAACGGAGCACCACAGAAGCCCCGAAACACCCTTAAAAGGCTGACCGTAATGCAATGGAATTGCGATTACCTGGCAACGAAGATCCCCGAACTCCGAGTGGTCATAAAGAAGTACGCAGTGGACATCATTCTGCTACAAGAAACCAAGCTTGGTTTGGAGGACCCTACCCCTCTACTGGAAGGTTTTGATGCTATCAGAACGGACAGGAAGGGTAGTGGAACTCACACAAGAAGAGGTGGAGGTCTCATCACCTACATCAAAAAAGGCCTCCAATACTCGGTGCCCCAGTGCCCCGCAGTAATCCCCTTAGAACAGCAGTGCATACTTCTACCAACCTCGAGTAGACGTTCCATCTCCATCACAAACGTCTATATCCCACCGGAGAGCTCAACACACACGAGGGACTTTTCAAAACTCGTTGCCAGTCTACCGTCAGCTCAGGGTTTGATCTGCGGTGATTTCAATGCACATCATCCCGTCTGGGATGATGTTGCACGGTCCGACGAACGTGGAACAACACTGTTACAATGGGCGGAAGACAACTTCAAGCTGGTCCTCAACGATGGCACTCCCACTCGAGCTTCTCGCAACAACCAAGGTCCAGGCTTCAGCTCCCCGGATATCACCCTGGTAGATGCTGATGCGGCTAATAATTTTGATTGGTCAGTTCTGAACGAGCTAAACTCTGACCACTTCCCGGTGCTGATAAAGTGGAACCAGGGAGTTGGTTATGAAAACCAAAAGACTAAAACTCGTCCAAACTACCACAAAGCTAACTGGGCCAGGTTCCAAGAAATTGTCATGGAGTCCCTCACTGAGCTGGCTGCTGAAGAGGTTCCCTCGAAGAAGCTCTTCATCTTCACAGAAGCTTTGAAAAAAGCAGCCTCAATGACCATACCGCTCAGAGTTCTCAGGACAAATGAAACTCCTTACATGAACGACGAAATCAAGTGTCTCATGAAAGAGCGCAACCGACTTCGTCGCAACCTGGCTTTGAACCGCACAGCATGGCTGCAGAAATCCAAAGAAGTGGCAGAAAAGGTGGAAGAAGCAAAGCGCATGTCCTGGCGCAACCACCTTGAAAAGATAAAAGCGGGAAAAGACGCGAGGTTAGCGTGGCGTACAGTTCGAGGCCTCAAGAATAAAGAGCAACAGCCAACGGGAAAGGCTTTGCAATATAAAGGCCGACTGTACCACCGTGATCAGGCCAAAGCGAACGCTTTTATACAAGAATATGCCAACGTTAGTAGCAGGACTAGCGACCGAGTGAGCAGACTGGCAGTCAAGCAACATCGACAGGATATGCAATCCCTGTTGAGATGCCCTAGACGTACCCCAGAACAGGCTTTCCACCAGGACGAGCTCCAGAGTGCCCTTAAACAGATCAAAGTGGGAAAAGCGGCGGGTCCAGATGAAATAGCACCAGACCTTCTCAAGCACCTTCCAGCCGACGTGGAGGTAGAACTACTCAAAATTCTTAACCACAGTTGGCTCGAAGGCTGGTGCCCTCAGTCTTGGCGGGATGCGGTCATCATCCCGTTTCTCAAAAAAGATAAGGACCCACAGTCGGTAGACAGTTACCGGCCCATTGCCCTCACATCAACGATCTGCAAGCTACTTGAAAGAATGATCGTAAATCGTCTCTCATGGTGGCTTGAAGAGCATTCCCTGCTGAGTCCATGGCAAGCCGGGTTCCGGAAGGGTCGAAGCACAGTGGACCAATGCCTCCGCCTATCACAACACATCTCTGACGGATTCCAGTCGTCGGAGAGGCTACGGACAGGAATGACCCTGTTCGACTTCAGCAAAGCCTATGATAGGGTCTGGAGAACAGGTCTGCTGCAAAAGATGCACCTTCTAGGTATCCCGGCTCGCTTCCTGGTGTGGATCAGTTCGTGGCTGACGAACCGACAAGCCCGTGTCAGGGTCAATGCCAAGGTTGGGCGATCGAGAACTTTCAAGGAAGGTCTCCCACAAGGATCAGTTTTGTCCCCCTTGCTCTTCGTCATATATATTAATGATCTCCTTATGCAATTTGAAGACACAACCCTCGTGAGTGCCTATGCCGATGACCTGGCGATTGCATGCAGCGGAAGGAGTAAAATAGACATGACAAAGAAGCTCCAAAAAGAAGTTGACAAGGTAGTAAAGTGGAGTGATGATGCCCGTCTCACACTTAATACAAACAAGTGTGAGGTCTCTTTCTTCAGCCTATGCACAGCTGAAGCGTCATGGCAGCCGCATATTACAATCAGAGGTTTACCCCTTTCCTTCAACGCGGCTCCTACCTTTTTAGGCGTCCAATACGACCGACAGCTCACTTTCAGCGAGCACGCTAAAAAGGTATGCCAGGCTATGACCAAGAGGACGAACATTCTCCGTGCCCTTGGGGGCACAACTTGGGGATGGCGACCAGCAGAGTTGAGAACAATCTACATCGCCATTCAAAGATCTTTGGCCGAATATGGTTCACAGGCTTGGGCTCCCTGGTTATCGAAATCCAACCTAGGGAAGCTTGAAAGTGCCCAGCTGAACGCAGCTAGAGCCATCACTGGTCACCTAAGATCGACCCCTGGAGAATTCGTTCTAAAATAGGCACATCTCACCCCACTGGAAGCAAGGTACAAGACCTTGTCACTTCTTAAGGCGGATAGTTGGCTACAACAGGCTGACACTGACCCCCGGAGACTGACCTTGGACCGACAAGTTCCTCAAAGACTGGTAAAAACGGATTGGCGGGGATTGACCACACCGGTTTTAAGGGAACTTAATCTGTTCTCTCAACACCAAACCGGCGAAGCGAGGCTCCCACCCCCTTGGGACCGCCCACCTCCAGCCCCCATCTACATGACACCAGCGAGCAAGTCGATGCCTCAAATCGTCCAACTGGAAAAAGCCCAACGAACCATCGAGGAAGTAGGTCATAGCGACCTCCAGATCTACACTGATGGTTCTACGACAGATGGCACCAGAAACGGTGGAGCTGGCATGATCATAGCCAGAGACAAAAAAGTCCTCCACCGATGGCACGCACCTACAGGGGTGCGCAGCAGTTCCTACTCGGCGGAAAAAGCAGCGCTAGAAGCTGCTTTGAAGTGGCTAGAGAGTGAAAATGATTGGCACAGGGCGGTCATTGTCTGTGATTGCAAATCCCTAGTGGAAGCCACAGGCAACCCACACCAAACCGACCCGATCATCGTCACCTATCAACGCTCCATCGCCAGAATCACTCGTTCCAAAGAACTACTCATTGTCTGGGCCCCCGGACACTGTAACCTTTGGGGCAATGAGCTGGCGGACTCAGAAGCCAAGCGGGGATCCACTTTACCACAACCGGCCGAGCGGAACTTAGACTCAAAGACCAGGAAAGCAGTGATTCATCGAGAAGACAGACCACTCTCGAGCAGCCATCACCGTTTCTTGGACTTATACACCACCAACACAAACCAAATCAAGGAGAACACCCTTAACAAGGCAGAACTGACGGATCTGGTCAGGTTCCGAAGCGGACACCACCCAAGTCTCCGCCGATGGCTGCACCTCACAGGAAAAGCAGATTCAGACCTCTGTCGACTCTGTGAGGAAGAGGTCGAATCAGCCGAACACCTCTGGCTCAATTGCCCAGCTTTCGCAAGGGCCCGCTTCTGCCACAACATCGGGACCTCCTATGATGAACTTGTGCGCCTTCCACAACCAGCTTTAGCGCATCTGAGGACTATCCTCAGGCGCTTAAGATAAACAACAACAACAACAACAACAACAACAACAACAACAACAAAAACAACAACAACAACAACAACAACAACAACAACAACAACAAAAACAACAACAACAACAACAACAACAACAACAACAACAACAACAGCAACAACAACAACAACGACAGCAACAACGACAGCAACAACAGCAACACACACATCTTTAGCGGCGATGGGTTGTTGCTTGTTGAGCTTGGCAGGCATGAGGGCGCAACACAACATCGCCAACGTCTGCACATCCTTCACCTTGCCGTAGTGCTCTATCCTGCGTCAAAAATGCCCTATTGTTGTTATTTCTACAATAATAATGATACAAATA
>OX387247.1:1268735-1316235 GCA_947562095.1 Branchellion lobata | reverse complement strand
TGCATTCCATGCATCCCACCATCCCCATGCATCCCACCATCCCCATGCATTCCATGCATCCCACCATCCCCATGCATTCCATGCATCCCACCATTCCATGCATCCCACCATCCCCATGCATTCCATGCATCCCACCATCCCCATGCATTCCATGCATCCCACCATTCCATGCATCCCACCATCCCCATGCATTCCATGCATCCCACCATCCCCATGCATTCCATGCATCCCACCATCCCCATGCATTCCATGCATTCCACCATCCCCATGCATTCCATGCATCCCACCATCCCCATGCATCCCACCATTCCATGCATTCCATTTTCTCTCGTGCGAGTTCATACCTTCTCATTCATTCCCTTACCCATTCCCCATAACACTACTAACATCACACACTCACCACCCAGCCACAACCACCACCACACCAACATTACCATCAGTATCACCATCATTACTACCACCACCATCATCACAACCCCTACCACCACCACCAACATCATCACAACCCCCACCACTACCACCACCATCATCACAATCCCCACCACCACCACCGCCACCACCACTACCACCACCACCACCACCACCACCACCACCACCACCACCACCACCACCACCACCACTACCATCACCACCACCACCACCACTACCACCATCACCGCCACCCACCTGGGAGTTCCCATGTTCGACTCAGATTGGATCTTCCTCCTCTCAGGTTCATCCTCCTCCTCCTTGTTTGTCTCCACCCACACCCTCCTCGTGAAACACACCAGGAAGCCTGCGGAGTGGTGATGGGGTCTGGTGGTGTGTTGTGGTGATGTGGTGTGGTGTGGTGATGTGGTGTGGTGTGGTGGTGTGGTGATGTGGTGTGGTGTGGTGGTGATGTGGTGTGGTGTGGTGATAGGGTGTGGTGATGGGGTGTGGTAATGTGGTGTGGTGTGGTGTGGTATGGTGTGGTGGTGTGGTGCGGTGTGGTGTGGTGAGATGGAGTGGCCTGGTAGAGTGATGATGTGATGTGGTGATATAAAAAACGAAAAAAAATAAAACAACTACAGAAACACCAGCTCCCTCTAAAGTCCAACTCCATTTAGGTAAGAGCCATGGCAATGGGTTATGTCAGAGCTAAGCCGTTGGAGGCTCATGTTCCTGGTAGGACCACCTGAAGCAGACAGGTCTGACACCTAGTGGTATTAAGACCACAATTCGGCAAAAGGAGCTTTGGTGAAAATTCACAAAGCGTTTCCATTATCGTCAGAAATAAACGGCCTTTGGTCGTTTCTGCCACCGTATCTATGAAAATTCTGCGACAAGCAATGATGGGTCAAATCAGCCATTGCAGATGGACTGAGGATAACAACGTTGCTTCTGCGCATGTGCAACCGCCATTCTTCCGCATGGTTTACAACAGCTGGACAACTGTTGAAGCCTTCTCAAAGTGTCTATCGATATGCCGTCCACGTATGAAATATAAACCCAACCAGCCATCCGAGCTGCACTGTGAAAGTCTAAAATACTCTAACTAGAGCTTTTCATCTCATCCTACATTTCTGATCTTTTTGTCCTCATTAGTGGATGATGGCGAAGTGAATCCGGGCTCTCAGTTCAAGTCTGCACCAAATTCAGTCAACGTCAAGTTATTCCACCATTTGTTCTGCCTGTGGTCAGTCTTACCACAGGAGATAGGTCAGCCTCACTCAAGCACAAAGAGTACACGAGGCTTCGTCTGCAGACCCCACACTGAAATTCTGGTCGTCAAACCATTTTTGCAAACTCAGCGGTGAAGGTGAATAACATGAATCTTTCGTGCCGAACTATTGCACCTTCCACAGTCAGCAACGGCGCAACTGAGGACCATCCTTAAACAACAGGGATGATACAAAAAAACAACAACAACAACAATAACAACAGCAACAATAACAACAGCAATAACACCAACAACAACAGCATTATCTTCAACAACTACAACAACAGCAACAACAGCAATAACAACAGCAATATCTTCAACAACGAGAACAACAGCAACAATAACAACAGCAGCAGCTACAACAACAACAACAGGAACAACAATAAAAACAACAACAGCACTATCTTCAACAATAACAACAACAGCAACAACAGCAACAACAGCAACATCAACAGCAACAACAACAACAGTATCAACAACAGCAACAACAACAAGTATCCAGCCTCCAACCAGGTCCACAGAAGCGGGCTCCAGAGGTGCGTGGGAAAGGAATGTTCTCACCAACCAGTCTGTCCCTGCTCAACTCCTTCGCCTCCGTCCCTCGCTGTAGGCGTCGCTGTGGTAGTGTTGTGGTGTTGTTGATGTTGAGGGTTGGGTGTTGTTGTTGTTGTATGTTGTTTATCTTAAGCGCCTGAGGATAGTTCTCAGATGCGCTAACGTTGTTGTTGTTGTTGTTGTTGTTGTTGGGGGCTGGGTGTCATGGTTTGTGAGGGTGGTGTAACAGATTTGTTGTTGATGGGGGTGATGTACTGGTGTTGTTTTTGGTGTTGTTTTTGTGGCGTAGGAGTATTGGTTGTTGGTGATGTAGCTGATTATTGAAATTGCTGCAACGATAATCACTAGCAGAGACGTGAATGGTGTTTTAAAAAAAGTGGTAATCCTTGAAGAGAATCTCTTAACAACCAGGCGGAAAAATAAACCTAATAAACTACTTTTAATTATAAAGGCCTCGTTTAAATTAAATTTAAAAAGAATTTTAAAATAGTTTTAGAGAGGTTGAGAGAACTCAACAGAGACCACGAAACCCCCTCACCCCCTGCAGGGTCTCAAGGAATTGCAAAGTGTTCCTGAGACAAGCTTCGATGCAGCACTGTCCAGTTATGCAGGTCTGCTTCAACGTCTGCGTGAGTGCGTCTGTGTTTGTGTTTTTGTTTGTATCTTTACGTCTCAATGAGGTTTTTGTACATTTTCACTCACAAATACTGTTGTAATATAAATATCCACGTATTTCCAAGACGATCGCCCTATCCCATTCTTATCCTCTTTTCTTCTCCTCCTCTTCTTCCTCCTTTTTCTCTCCATCTTCCTTCTCACCATTACCCCTACCACCACCACCACCACCACCACCACCACCACCACCACCACCACCACCACCACCACCACCACCACCACCACCACCACCACCACCACCACCACCACCACCACCACCACCACCACCACCACCACCACCACCACCACCACCACCACCACCACCACCACCACCACCACCACCACCACCACCACCACCACCACCACCACCACCACCATCACAACCTACATCCAACAGCTTGCGCATATCAGTTTTTGAGATGTTGGTGCCTGAGAGGCAAGAGAAGAGAGGCGCCTGAGAGGGGTAGCCATCCAGCATCACCATGTTCAGACGCACCTGCAGGTGTTGACGCAAGTAGAAGTGTTGACGCAAGTAGAGGTGTTGACGTAAGTTGAGGTGTTGACGCAAGTAGAGGTGTTGACTCAAGTAGAGGTGTTAACGTAAGTAGAGGTGTAAATCCAGTTGGCGATAAGTGTAGGCAGGGATGTGAGTGAGGTGGAGGATGAATGACTCGACACATTATATAAAATTTAAATTAAAAAATCAAATCTTTTGTGCACTCAATTGTTCATTATTGTACACAAACCATTTTGTTAATTCACTTTCACTCAATTCCATACACATGAAAAAATAACTTTGAACCACACGCCCCCCACCTAGCAACCCACCTACCACCTAGCAACACACCTACCACCTAGCAACACACCTACCACCTAGCAACCCACCTACCACCTAGCAACCCACCTACCACCTAGCAACACACCTACCACCTAGCAACACACCTACCACCTAGCAACCCACCTACCACCTAGCAACCCACCTACCATCTAGCAACACACCCACCACCTAGCAACCCACCCACCACCTAGCAACACGCCCACCACCTAGCAACCCACCCACCACCTAGCAACTAACCTACCACCTAGCAACACACCCACCTTATGCTCCCTCAACTCCATCAGAACTCTCAACTCCCGATCCTCGAGTGACTTCTGCCAAACAATAATGAACCTTTGAGAACCCAGTGCTGTATTGAAGCTTTGAATAGAGAAAAAATTATGTAGGATTTTTACAGAATAAACCTGCAGTGTTCTGAATACTGACACGCTTCTATAAAATCAATTGCTTTCATACATTAGAATGATGTTATATATTCAAACCAATAGTTAGTTTTAATCATAGATAAGAAGGAAGAGCTCTTAATAGTGGAACGAAAAGTAGTTTCGTTGAAAAAAAAAATATATACTTTTTCAAGGATGGTGTGAGGCAAGTGAAGCTTCAGTTGTTCCATCTCCTGCATCAGCGACTGAGGCTGCTTGTGATGTGGCGAAGGATGGCTGTCTTGCTTGATGGTGGGCGAAGAGGAGGACGAAGAAGATGAGTGCGTCGATGTCCTCGTTGGCGTCACGTCTGTCTTCGCGCACGTCTGCGATTGTTGAAATGTCATCGTTTCATGCCGGAAACGTCTCAATTAAATTTAAAACTTTTTGAAATTAAAATTAATCAATTGATTAATTATATATAAATAAATTTACTCATTTATTTTTTGATCAAAAAAGTTAAAAAACAGGACTTATTTTATATTTGAGGATGAAACTTAGAAACTGACGACGCTCTTGGCGAGGTAAGGAGCAATGTTCCAGAACTTGAGGTGCTGTTCCAAAGACCAGGCCACCAACTGAGTCTCTGCGTAAAAAGGGCGTTAATTGAACACCAAAACCCACCGACCAGAGCCCCAAAACCCACCGACCAAAACCCCAAACCCCACCCACCAAAACCCCAAACCCCACCCACCAGAGCCCCAAACTCCTCCAACCAAAACCCCAAACCCCACCCACCAGAGCCCCAAACCCCACCCACCAGAGCCCCAAACTCCTCCAACCAAAACCCCAAACCCCACCCACCAGAGCCCCAAACTCCTCCCACCAAAGAACCAAACTATATTCAGTTTACCTCCTTCAAGGAGCCTAAAGAACCATTGAAGGATGTTGGAGGAATCCAGAAAAGAGTGGGCGGGGAGTTGTTGGTTGATTGACAAGTCATCTGACAAGTTCCACAGGTACAACTCTTCCGAAGCCTTCGACACGCACTGAGCCACTATGCCTCGCCAGAGAGGCTTATGAATATTGATGAGGTAGAGTTAAGCCAATCAGCTGAAGCATCGAGTATGAATACGTAATGAAGTTCATGAATATTTAGTACCGTGTACTTGACGGAATTGATGGAGACGTTGGTGAAGTTGAATAGATTGTCAAAGTCATCATTTTGCTTGTTCACGTCCCAGAGCTGTCATGGTGATAAAAACATTTCTTAAAAAAACAATGAACTAATTAACTGAATTTGTTTATAAACAAATCAATTAAATTTATTTATAAACAAATCAATTAAATTTATTTATAAACAAATCAATTAAATTTAATTATAAACAAATTAATCAACTTTATTTATAAATGTTTATTTTTCAAAATTAAGGCAGCTGCAGGCACCTTGAGGGAGCCATCAGGGGACGAAGAGATGAGGTGGTGTTCGGAGTAAGGACACCAGTCGATGCAGTGGATGTTGAGGTGCTCCGACCTCAGGCCGTATGACAAACGCGCCTGTCTGAGGTTCTGTGGTGAGTGGTGGTTGTGGATGTTGGTGGTAGTGATGGGCAGTAGTGATGGGTGGTTAGTGATGGGTGGTTAGTGATGGGTGGTAGTGATGGGTGGTAGTGATGGGTGGTGGCGATGGGTGGTAGTGATGAGTGGTAGTGATGGGTGGTAGTGATGGGTGGTAGTGATGAGTGGTAGGGATGGGTGGTAGTGATGGGTGGTAGTGATGGGTGGTAGTGATGAGTGGTAGTGATGAGTGGTAGTGATGGGTGGTAGTGATGGGTGGTAGTGATGGGTGGTAGTGATGGGTGGTAGTGATGGGTGGTGGTGATGAGTGGTAGTGATGGGTGGTAGTGATGAGTGGTAGTGATGGGTGGTAGTGATGGGTGGTAGTGATGGGTGGTAGTGATGGGTGGTGGTGATGAGTGGTAGTGATGGGTGGTAGTGATGGGTGGTAGTGATGAGTGGTAGTGATGAGTGGTAGTGATGGGTGGTTAGTGATGAGTGGTAGTGATGGGTGGTAGTGATGGGTGGTAGTGATGGGTGGTAGTGATGGGTGGTGGTGATGAGTGGTAGTGATGGGTGGTAGTGATGGGTGGTAGTGATGAGTGGTAGTGATGGGTGGTAGTGATGGGTGGTAGTGATGGGTGGTAGTGATGGGTAGTAGTGATGAGTGGTAGTGATGGGTGGTAGTGATGAGTGGTAGTGATGGGTGGTAGTGATGAGTGGTAGTGATGGGTGGTAGTGATGGGTGGTAGTGATGAGTGGTGGTGATGGGTGGTTAGTGATGGGTGGTAGTGATGAGTGGTAGTGATGGGTGGTAGTGATGGGTGGTAGTGATGGGTGGTAGTGATGGGTGGTAGTGATGGGTGGTAGTGATGGGTGGTAGTGATGGGTGGTAGTGATGGGTGGTGGTGATGGGTGGTAGTGATGAGTGGTAGTGATGGGTGGTAGTGATGGGTGGTTAGTGATGGGTGGTCAGTGATGGGTGGTGATGATGGGTGGTAGTGATGGGTGGTTAGTGATGGGTGGTAGTGATGGGTGGTAGTAAGTGGTGGAGAGTTTTGAATAGCGGTAAAGTTGGACATTTGAGAAGTTCAACGTGGACTCAATGAATATTTCAGGTCCACCAACTGTTGAAAAAATTATAACCCCACAATACTCCATCTGCAACAAAACCACGCACCCACACCCCCCTCTCCACAACACCACGCACCCACACACCACTCTCCACAACACCACGCACCCACACACCACTCTCCACAACACCACGCACCCACACACCACTCTCCACAACACCACGCACCCACACACCACTCTCCCCACCACTCTCCACAGCACCACTCTCCACACCACTCTCCACACCACTCTCCACACCCCTCTCCACAACACCACGCACCCGAAGATCCCACAGATTGATGACTTCCCCATGACACGTAGCCACCTGTTCCTCCTTCAACTGGTTCCAACGGGTCTGATAGATGGGCACTGTGGTGGAATGGTGGTTGTGGTGAATTGGAGGTGGTGGAAGTGGTGAATTGGTGGTGGTGGTGAATTAGTGGTAGTGGTGAGATGGTGGAGGTGGTGGTAGTAAAGTGGTAGTGGTAGTAAATTGGTGGTGGTGGTGAACTGGGGATGGGGAACTAATGATGGTTCGTGGATGTTGGTGATTTGTTAGGTAATGAAAAGATGGGAAAGTTTGAATTAGATTGATGAGGTGGAAATAATGGTGTGGGATGAGTGTGTAACGATGCTGAAAGATGAGTAGTGGTCAGTTGAAGGCATGGTGATTGGTTGAAGGGAAGGCAGCGAGGTGATCCGTTGAGAAGGGAATAGAAAAAAATGAAAGTGACGCAACTCACAAACTGACTCTATGACGCATGAGTGCTTTCGAATGTTCCTTCAAGGTGTTCATGGTAAAGAATTATCAATGCGATTAAAATGATTTCAATGACAATTTGCGAAACTTCTGAAAGGTTCTGGAAAACCTAATTGTAATATTATTATAACGAATATTTATCTCTTCACCACCTCTCAATACAAATTCCATCCTATACGAGCTACGACGAGTGATGAAGCTAGTGGCGTAGGGATGTGGGAGTTTGTGAATGAGTTGGAGATGAATGAAGATGAAGGCAGCAAGCACCTGGTGTCGAGGATGAAAGAGGAGGGACTGTGTGAAGAGATGCACAGAAGGTTGCTGTTGAGTGAGCTCCAGTCCATGTCACTGAGGAAGGAATGATTGGAAAGATTGATGGAAGAATAAGCAGTGGTAATGAAAGAAATGGAGGGTAGAGGGGAGGGTAGAAAAAAACGAGTATATTGGTTATGTTTAAGATTTTGGAAATACGATTAATAATATTTTTTTGGTTAATGTTTTATGAAGTTTTGACTCTTTTAAAACACAGCAAAGCTTCATTCCAAGTACTTAAAACCCACCACACATTCCTTGAGTAGCCCCCAAAGGAGCTCTTGACTTGGAAATCACCACCACTCTCCTGCCACAGTTCCACTGTCTTTGTGCTCTGGTATTGAACAGAAGTGTGTGGGGTTAGATTAAAAACGTATTTTTATGATCAAACAAAGTCCTAAAATAAGATTTAGGTTTTTGTGGGAAAAAAGGCTGAAGCTCTAACTGCGGTGATGAAGGCATCCGAAGCATGAGGCTTCCAAACAGCAGTAGAAAAAGACTTATGGGTGGTTTGCAAAACATAGTCATCACCGGGTTCCTCGTCTGAAAGTCTTACTAGGTGCAAACTCCGCTTTCTGTGAGTTGTATGAAATAGGATAGTTTAGAATAGAATAATAAAATGTCGCTTTTGTTGAATTTATCCAATTAACTATGAAAATAGGAGCAAATTAAAGAAAAAAAAAGTACCCTCCAAGTAAAACGAACTTGCCCGGAGAATCACCAACACAAATTGAGCCCTACAAAACGTTATAATTATTGGAAACAAAAATGCATGGAAATAGATTTAAAGTAAAAGCATGAAACAACAAAATTACTTACTGATATTTCAGGAAAAGATATAGCAGAATAATTATCTTTTATTTGAGACATTTTCCAGATCAAATTAACAAGTTTGAATAACGTTGAAATGTGGAATAATTTTGAAATGATAAAAAATTTCCATAAAGATTTTGGAGCAGGTTTCTAATATACATTAATTTTGGAAAGTCAAAACTTAACTCAAAATTAAAGTAACTTTTAAAAATGGACTTTTAAACAGAATTCTATTATACAGAATTAGTTTTTAAAATTTTAATAAAAATTCGGAATTTTTTAAAATTATAATCTAAAGTTTTACTAAATTGAACATAAATAATATTTTCATCAGTTTTCGACTAGTTTTACTTTTCTTATTAGGCGAAAAGTTAAAAATTCAAAGTCTTATTTGAAAAAATATGCGGTTGTTATTTGGATTGTTCCGTGTGAGAATTTATAATAAAAGATTTTACAGTGATGCTAAAAAAGTATCAGATAAATATTTCATCACCACTCCTATATACTACTTAAATTCAGGTTCGAGCATTAACCTTAGAATCTAAAATGAAGTGACAATTATATATTTTTCAAATTAATAATTTATTATTATCAATTATTTAATTGAAAAACTATATAGATCCTTATTGTATAAAAACCAATTCTCAGTGCCGCACATAGGACATTTCTACACTAACCTATTGGCCGACGTCTCAAAGAGGTGGCATGCTCTGCAGGGAGTTCATACCATTTTGTCCACTGGTACTGATGAACACGGATTAAAGGTTGTTATTGTTTCAAAACTTTAATCAATTTTTTTTTAAATTAACAATTATAAACAAAAGTTAACGTTTTTGTATTAAAGGTGTTGAAAGCAGCCACCAACAACCAACAAGACGTACTCGAATATTGTGACAAACTATCTGCTTCTTTTAAAGTAATAATTTACTTCTCAAGCTCAAAAATACATCATCACTAAAAAAATTAGTGATAATGAAAGTTGACTTAACTGATTATTTTTGCAGTCTTTGTTTGACCTTGGAGGCATAAGTTATACATCATTTGTTCGTACCACAGACCCTCTACACATCAAGATGGTTCAACGTATCTGGGTAAGAGACCATAAATGACCTTACTACTTGTCGAGGTCTTTATTTGGTTCCTCTTTTGAAAAATTTATAAATATTGTTTTTTTAAAGTTTTTTTTCCTACACTTATCTTACAAAGCAACTAATCTAAAGCAAGAACTGGACTCTAGGGGTTGCATAGAGAAGGGTGTGTACAGGGGCTGGTACTCTGTAGCAGACGAGGCCTATGTCCCTACCGATCAAGTGGAAGAAGTTACAGACGAGGATGGAAGCAAGAATATTGTAAGCCATTTTTGGAATTTTTCACTTTAATTTTTCGATGTCATTTCATTACTATTTTGAAATAACTCCACTTCCATTTTTGGTGAGTCCATCTCTAATGAATTTTGTTGCTGGCACAAGGTGTGCAGTGTCACAGGCAACCAAGTGGACTGGACTGAGGAAGAAAACCTCATGTTTCACTTGTCCCGCTTCTCCGAGCCCCTTCTCAAGTGGCTCAACTCTGGAGGTGCTTGTTGTCTTTAAGTCAAACTTTCTGCCATCCATTCTGTTCACTTCATCGATCACATAACTACACCAATTTTATCACCACAGCCATCCAGCCCACCCACCACCTCGAGCCCATCAAGCAGTGGATCAAGTCAGGCCTGCCACCCCTCTCTCTATCTCGACACACAGACAAGAATCCCTGGGGCATTCCTGTGCCTGGAAACCCGCAACAGAATGTGTGTGATCTTCACTTCATCAAAGAATTCATAATTGTGTGATCTTCAACCGCTGCACAGGTGTACGTGTGGTTGGATGCTCTGGTTAATTACCTCACTGTGTCACAACAACTTGACTGCTGGCCTCCTGATTGCCAGGTGGTTGGCAAGGACATCATCAAGTGAGCCCCTCCTTCTCTTTATTTTTTTCTTCCTTCTTCTCTTCTTTCTTTCTCTTCCTCTTTTTCTTCTTTTTTTTCTTTTTTTTTTCTTTTTCTTCTTCTTCTTCTTCTTCTTCTTCTTCTTCTTCTTCTTCTTCTTCTTCTTCTTCTTCTTCTTCTTCTTCTTCTTCTTCTTCTTCTTCTTCTTCTTCTTCTTCTTCTTCTTCTTCTTCTTTTTCTTCTTCTTCTTCTTCTTCTTCTTCTTCTTCTTCTTCTTCTTCTTCTTATTCTTCCTTCTCTTTTTCCTTCTCCTCCTCATTCTCTTCCTCCTCCTTTTTCTCTCCTTCCTCTTCCTCCTCTTCCTCCTTCTTTCCTCGTTCCCTTCATATTTCTCTTTTTTTCTTTTCTTATGCTACCTTTTTCATTCCTCCTATTCTTCACTCATTCTTCAATCATCTTTTATTTTTCAATTGTTGCTCACTTCAGAAGTTGATGCACTGAATTTTAAAAACATCAAAACATACTTTACCTCTCCTTTTTTTTTGCAACCACTCTCTTAATAGCTTTCCTCCTCCTTTACATGCGACCTTCCACCACTCCACCACAGGTTCCATGCTGTGTACTGGCCTGCCTTCCTGATGGCTTTGGACCTGCCATTGCCCCGCAAGGTGCTCTGCCACGGTCACTGGATGGTCGATCGAACCAAGGTTGTCTTGTTGTTGTTGTTTTTTTGTTGTTGTTGTTGTGTTTTCGTTTTTGTTTTTTTCGTGTTGTAGTTTGTATTTTTTTTTGTAAGTTGGCTGTCTTTGATGTTGTTGTTGCTTTTTTTTAGCGTTCTTTCCGTCGCATGATAACTTTAACTACTTGTTTAAACTTGGTTTGTGTATTTTAATTTCAATTGATTTTAATTAAGGCTATGGAAACCAATATCCCTACAACGACCACATTCCTGTAACAACCAAACCACTGCAACAACCACAACTAATACAACAACCACTGCAACAACCACATCTAATACAACAACTAATACAACAACCACAACTAATACAACAACCACATTCCTGTAACAACCGAACCACTGCAACAACCACAACTAATACAACAACTAATACAACAACCACTGCAACAACCACAACTAATACAACAACCACTGCAACAACCACAACTAATACAACAACCACAACTGTCACAACAACTAAGGCGACAACCACAACTAATACAATGCAACAAGCAGCACGTCGAACGAACGTCACACTCAGATGTCCAAGAGCAGAGGCAACGTTGTGGACCCTGTCGCCAGGATGAACATGTGGTCTTCTGACGCACTCAGGTGCTGGTGGTGTGGTGGTTGTGTTGTACTGGGAATGTTGGTGTGATGGTATGGTGGTGTGTTGGTGTAATGTTGGTGTCGTAGTGGTTCTGGTGGTGTGGTGGTATGGTGACGTGGTGGTGGTGGTGGTGTGGTGATAATGGTGGTGTGGTGTTGGTGCTGTGGTGATGGTGATGGTGGGGTGGTAGTGGTGGTGTGGTGGTATGATGATGTGGTAGTAGTAGTGGTGTGGTGGTGTTGTGACAGTAGTGGTGGTGTGGTGGTGTGATTGTAGTGGTGGTGTGGTGGTGTGGCGGCGTGATTGTAGTGGTGGTGTGGTGGTGTGGTGGCGTAGTGGTGGTGTGGTGGTGTTGTGACAGTAGTGGTGGTGTGGTGGTGTGATGTGTAGTGGTGGTGTAGTGGTGTAGTGGTGGTGTGATGTGTAGTGGTGGTGTGGTGGCGTAGTGGTGCTGGTTACAGAAGCTTTCTATTGATACCTTCCAATATAATTCGTTGCTCTGTTATGACTTCTTTTCATCATTGTTTCAAAGCTGGTAAAGTTTTCAACGTTTCACGCATCACAGATATTACCTGCTGAAGGAAAGCTCAATCGCCTCTGATTGCGGTACTTTTTTCTCAACCATGCATATAATCTCACATGAGTTTGAGGCCCCCTCAGTATTGCTTGCTAATCTATTCTGATCTATCCCAATCTGATCTATTTTTTTTTTTTTAGTCTAATTTAATTTGATCTAACTAATTCAATTAAATCTGTTAGAATAAAACTTGTATAGCGCTGATTGCAGTTATTATTGATACGGTTGCTACTTTTATCACATGAGCACCTATCGGAACCATGAAATGTGGAATCAGCGCTATACAAATGATTTGGTTAGATTAGACTAGAACAACCCTCAGACTACAGCGACCAGAGGGCGGTGGAATGCATCAACGCAGACCTGGTCAACACCTTTGGAAACCTTTTGAGCAGGTCAACAGGAAAGTCTCTCAACCCTTCTCAGACCTTCCCTCCTATGGACTCTTCCACCCATCACCGCCTGTGCTCGGAGTTCAAGAATACTGACCCGCTGGCGTCCTTGTATGCCCTTGCAGGCTGGTGCTGTCATGCTCTTCGACCAGTTGTTTATATCTACTTCTTAATTATTCATGAAAGATTGCTTTTCAATTGAAGCCTCAATAACCTGATGTTCTGTTGACTCTCTTCAGATTCAGTTGACGTTCATTACAGAAACTTCGAAAACAACAAAGTATGGACATTTTCTCAATTATTTTTCTCCATCTTATCTCACATCACAATATTTCTGACAAGTTAGCATTTGTAGAAATCGTTTGAATTTACTTGCATGAAGTTTAGAAGAAAATTTTTGAAACCCTTCTGAGGTGCTGGAAGCGGTGATGTCTCACTTGTATGCAGCAAACGCCTTCTTCCAACACTCCGAGCCATGGAAAAAAAACCCAGGAGAGGTTCCTAATCATTTTCCGTTTTCAAGTCCATGATTGCTTAAATAGTTTCTGAAATAATTTCAATGATGAGGAATAATAGTTTCGAAATATGGTAGTTCAATAAAATCTTTTTCATATTCAAAAAAAATTTGAATAAACAATAAAAAAAATCAAGTATTAAAAGTTTTTAATGAAAAATTAGAAAATAAATGTTATAAAAGAAAGTTTTGAATGACGAAAATGCTACTATCACAACCAACAACAGGTTCGAGCGGTTTTGCACGTGGGTATGGAAGTGGTGAGGGTGTGCTCCCTTGCTCTCTCGCCCATCATACCCACACTCGCGAACAAGGTAAACGTAATGACTTGACCAATTGTGACATATTTCAAGTTTCTTAATAATTTTAATTTGTTTTAATTAAAAATTAATTCTGTTGTTTCCGACTTTTACCTAGGCTTTGGATCGTCTGAATATCCCATTAAAGCAAAGGTCTTTCAAGCACATGAAGCAGCCAATTGATCAATTGAGAGGCACTGATTGCAGGTGAGTATTATTTCCCGTTATAGTTAAATAAGCATTTTATTTAACATCGTTTGCAATCAGACTAGGAGCTGACACTGGAGTGTTGTTGAAGAGGATCAAGTTTGAAGAAATCGAAATGAAAAAGACGAGACCAATTAAGCAATAAATTGTTCATATTATTTTGTATATAACCCAAGTTATACTTTTTATGAAATCAAAATAAAATCTTCAACTCGGTCGTTGATTAAAAAAATATCCGTTTAAGAGCACTTATTCTCAAAGATTTAATTTAGTTTTTCTTCACATTCTTTCTGTGTAAAAGTGGACTGTGTTAAAAACACGTTTAGTATTTAACAGTTACCGTTTTATTAAACTTATTTCAGGGGAGGGGTTGTCTTAATCAACTCTTCATACTTAATACTGATAAAGTATGGATGTGATGGAAAGTTCGTCTGAACCAAAAGAAACCATGTTAGTTGTACTGCCAATGTTGCGAAATAATATTAGTTTCATTTTTTTAAAATACACAAAACAAAAGTACTTCAAATAATTTAAATATATATTCCAGTTGTGTTTTATTCAATGTAGAATTATGCGCAATAGTTATTCCAAAATCTTTAAACTGATCCGCCAATCGACAGTCTATGTTGCGACTGCGGCATAGCAATGACACCAAATGCTCTCAATACGTGTGTGAATTGTTTGAGTGTCAGAGAGGGAGTAGGACCAGAAGTACAGAAGCAGTACACACTTATCTTTTGTAAAAATTGCGAAAGGTACTTGAAAATACTTTTATCAATATGACGAAGTAACTTAAAATGTATCTGAATTTATTTGTGTCATCACAACCTTCAAGATACCTCAAGCCTCCAAACACATATGTGAAAGCAGCTCTTGAATCACGAGCCCTCATGTCCATCTGCCTCAAAAAGATCAAGGGAATCGATAAGGTTCGTCTCTGATCTAATCTAATCAAATAATTTATCCAGCGCGGATTCTATACTGTTCAAAAGCGCTCTGTTACGAACTGTCTAAACAATAAAGTTTTGTGAGCTTTATGAAAACAAGATGGAGAAATAATAGAGGTAAGATTGGGGAGAAGAGAGTTCCATAGAAGGGGCCCACAGTAGGAAGGTGCAGATTTAGCATAAGTACTATTAGAAGGTATCATAAAAAAATGAAAATAAGTAGATCTCAGTCCCTTATGAAGAGGCAACTCAAAAACCTCAGCTAAGTAGTTAGATGAGTGATTATTTTTTATTTGAAACATGAGAGTGCAGATTTTGAAAATTGACATGTTTTTCTAAAGACAACCAATGTAAAAAGACAAGGGTAAGAGTAAGATGAGAGAATTTATGAGTGCTAGGAAATAAGTGGGCAGCGCTATTAAAAGCTTTGGTGAGAGGGTGTAGTGTAGTCTCTGGGAGTCCATAGTATGAAGAGTTACAATAGTCAAAGTGAGAAAAAATAAGCGAAGAAACTAGTAGTTTGAGGGTTGGATTGTCTGGAAAAATTTTTCAGTTGTTTGATACAATGAAGTTGGAAAAAAGATGGTTTAGATAGTGATTTCATTTGTCGCATGAGAAAATGTGAAGAGTCAAAGGTGAAGTCTAAACTATGAATGGTGGGAGAAGGGGTGAGGGAGAGGTTAGATGGAACATCAATTAAGGGAAGAGATTCATTAAGTTGACAAGGCTTGCTGAAGTATATAAAATCAAAACCACCGTTCATCACGGTGCTAACCAAAGACAATACTTCCAAAGGGTAAAACTTTCCATCTTTTTCGTTATTTCTTTCATAAATACTAAAACTTCATCCTCTCTGAATGATTTCACAATCTCCAAACCTACCTACTAGAGTGTCAAATTGGTGGATGCTCGTTTCATATGGACAGAACCTCACTCCAAGAGGATCAAGGTGAAGGTCGTTCTGCAAAAGGAGGTGGAGTTTTGTCTATTCTTTGCACATGCATATCTACTTTCTATGGTTTCAAATCTCATTCGATAATAGACTTAATAGTACCAATAATAATAATAATAATAATAATAATAATAATAATAATAATAATAATAACTTTTAATTGATTTATCCTCTTATTTTTCAAAGTTTGCGTTTATTCACTCACACCATTACCTTTCTGGCGCCAGATCATGGAAGGCCAAGTGCTGCAGGCGGAGACAGAGCTGGAATATGTGGTGATGAACCAAATGTGTGACAGTTGCCATCGGGTGGAGGCAAAGGATTACTGGAAGTCGTGTGTCCAAGTACGACAAAAGGTGCTTAGTCGATAGCTCTTGTTTCTATTTTTGTTTTTGTTCTTTTTGTTTTTATTCAGCAACATTTTCTGTCCTTTGTGGCATTCCTAGAGACCTAATTCGTTTCAGGGGGCTCTGCTTCGTTTCATATAATCACACTGAATCATCTTACAATAGTGCTCTCTCTCCCCTTCCCTCCTCAGAGCACTCACAAGAAAACCCTCTTCTATCTGGAACAGTTGATTCTCAAGCACAAAGCCCACCTCAGCTGCTCCAACGTCAAGAAAGTCCATGGTGGGTTTCTCATTCATCCTCCCTCCCTTCCTTCCTTCCCTCATTCATCCTAACTTCCTTCCTTCCTTCTCTCATTCATCCTCCCTCCCTTCCTTCCTTCCCTCATTCATCCTAACTTCCTTCCTTCTTTCATCCTCCCTCCCTTCCTCCTTCCTTCATTCATTTCATTTTCTTCACCTTTTTCATTTATCTTTTATTCTTTCTTTTTTTTACCTTTTTTCTTCTTTTCTTCCCTCATTTTCCTCCTGCATAACAACAACATCTGTTTGAGTTGATCGCATTTTGGAGATTCTTGAAGTTCTTAAAACGTGAAAATCCATCAAATTCGGTTGTCAAAATTTTCAACTTTTTACATTTTAATTGTTAAATCGATATTTTGATTGCATGTTCAGTTTCTCATCATGCCCACAGAGGGCATCGACTTCTTCTACCAACAGCACAATGAGGCTCGCAAGATGGTGGAGTTCCTGCTGGCAGTGATCCCCTCCAAGTACACCGTCATTACGTCATCACCACCTCACCACGTCATCACATCATCACCTCATCACCATGTCATCACCACGTCACCACTTCATTGCATCATCATTTCATCACCACGTCATAACTTCGTCACCTCACCACCACGTCATCACCTCATCACTTTATCACTACTTCATCACTTTGTCATCACCACACCATCACCACATCACCACCTCCTCTACACCACCTACACCACAGAACCAACACCTCCCAGGAGTTGATCAGTCACGACATCCGCAACAACGTCCACAACTACAAGATCACTCACATCGTCGAGGTCTCCCACTCTCTTTCTCTCAACCATCCCTCACTTTCAACCATCCCTCACTTTAAACCATGCATCACTTTAAACCATGCCTCACTTTTAATCATTCTTCACTTTTAACCATCCTTCACTTTTAACCATGGCTCACTTTTAACCATCTTTCACTTTTAAGCATGCTTCACATTTGGCCATCTTTTGGTTTCAACTATTCACCACTTCCAACCACTTTCCATTTGTAACACATTTTTCGAAATTTTATCTACCCCCATAAATATAAGCACACCTCCATGCGCACCTACCCCCATGAATATAAGCACACCTCCATGCACACCTACCTCCATAAATATAAGCACACCTCCATGCGCACCTACCCCCATGAATATAAGCACACCTCCATGCACACCTACCTCCATAAATATAAGCACACCTCCATGCGCACCTACCCCCATGAATATAAGCACACCTCCATGCGCACCTACCTCCATAAATATAAGCACACCTCCATGCGCACCTACCCCCATAAATATAAGCACACCTCCATGCGCACCTACCCCCATGAATATAAGCACACCTCCATGCACACCTACCTCCATAAATATAAGCACACCTCCATGCGCACCTACCCCCATGAATATAAGCACACCTCCATGCGCACCTACCTCCATAAATATAAGCACACCTCCATGCGCACCTACCTCCATAAATATAAGCATACCTCCATGCGCACCTACCCCCATAAATATAAGCACACCTCCGTGCGCACCTACCTCCATAAATATAAGCACACCTCCGTGCGCACCTACCCCCATAAATATAAGCACACCTCCATGCGCACCTACCTCCATGAATATAAGCACACCTCCATGCACACCTACCTCCATAAATATAAGCACACCTCCGTGCACACCTACCTCCATAAATATAAGCACACCTCCATGCGCACCTACCTCCATAAATATAAGCACACCTCCATGCGCACCTACCTCCATAAATATAAGCACACCTCCATGCACACCTACCTCCATGAATATAAGCACACCTCCATGCGCACCTACCCCCATAAGTATAAGCACACCTCCATGCGCACCTACCTCCATAAATATAAGCACACCTCCATGCACACCTACCTCCATAAATATAAGCACACCTCCATGCGCACCTACCTCCATAAATATAAGCACACCTCCATGCACACCTACCTCCATAAATATAAGCACACCTCCATGCACACCTACCTCCATAAATATAAGCACACCTCCATGCGCACCTACCCCCATAAATATAAGCACACCTCCATGCGCACCTACCTCCATAAATATAAGCACACCTCCATGCACACCTACCCCCATAAATATAAGCACACCTCCATGCGCACCTACCCCCATGAATATAAGCACACCTCCGTGCGCACCTACCTCCATAAATATAAGCACACCTCCATGCGCACCTACCCCCATAAATATAAGCACACCTCCGTGCGCACCTACCTCCATAAATATAAGCACACCTCCGTGCGCACCTACCTCCATAAATATAAGCACACCTCCATGCGCACCTACCCCCATAAATATAAGCACACCTCCGTGCGCACCTACCTCCATAAATATAAGCACACCTCCATGCACACCTACCCCCATGAATATAAGCACACCTCCGTGCGCACCTACCCCCATAAATATAAGCACACCTCCATGCACACCTACCTCCATAAATATAAGCACACCTCCATGCGCACCTACCTCCATAAATATAAGCACACCTCCATGCGCACCTACCCCCATAAATATAAGCACACCTCCGTGCGCACCTACCCCCATAAATATAAGCACACCTCCGTGCGCACCTACCTCCATAAATATAAGCACACCTCCATGCGCACCTACCTCCATAAATATAAGCACACCTCCGTGCACACCTACCTCCATGAATATAAGCACACCTCCATGCACACCTACCCCCATAAATATAAGCACACCTCCATGCGCACCTACCCCCATAAATATAAGCACACCTCCATGCACACCTACCCCCATAAATATAAGCACACCTCCATGCACACCTACCCCCATAAATATAAGCACACCTCCATGCGCACCTACCTCCATAAATATAAGCACACCTCCGTGCGCACCTACCCCCATAAATATAAGCACACCTCCATGCACACCTACCTCCATAAATATAAGCACACTTCCATGCACACCACCTCTGCAGGTGGTTCCGCTGTGCAAGGACGACATAGTGTGTTTGCCCGCCTCGGTGGCCAACAGCCTGGGCTCCATCTCGCAGCTCTGTGTGGTGCTCCGAATCACTTCGGCTATCTATCTCATCGACCCGTGCTCTTGCAAGGGTAGTCTCCTTGTGGCACCTCTCAGCTATGCCTTTGAGTGTTTTTCGTATTCTTTATAAGATATTAGGATGTTTTGATTTGAGCGCCTTTGAACATAGCGCTGAGGGGTGCGTTAAAAATGTCTTGATTAGATTAGATTAGATATAATAGTTCAAAATATTTTATTCTTTGCCATGGTGGTGTAGGAGCGGTTAAGCCATACGGTGGTACGTCGTGTAATGGTGTTGCAATGGCTTGAGTTCACACACGAAGGAATTTTTTCTCAACAGTATAGCTTGAATATACCAACGGAATGGGCCGATTACTTTCATGGCTTCAATGATGGTTCAAGTTTTCACACTGACCCTCAAGCAATCGAATGCTTGTGCTGACTGCCCCCGCAGTGTCAATGGTTCGAGGAGAAGTGTACTGGCGGAATCCCGTGCGCTCTATCGTGACTCCCAAGCAATTGGTGGAGTACACGGTGATGCAGGTGGAGGTGTCAGACAACAGAAGTGGTGTGGGAAAGAGGCAGGGAGCCGAGTCCTCCAAGGTGGGTGAAGTGGGTGGGGTGTTTGAGGTGGGTGGGTTGTTTGAGGTAGGTGGGTTGTTTGAGGTGGGTGGGTTGTTTGAGGTGGGTGGGTTGTTTGAGGTGGGTGGGGTGTTTGAGGTGGGTGGGGTGTTTGAGGTGGGTGGGTTGTTTGAGGTGGGTGGGTTGTTTGAGGTGGGTGGGTTGTTTGAGGTGGGTGGGGTGTTTGAGGTGGGTGGGGTGTTTGAGGTAGGTGGGTTGTTTGAGGTGGGTGGGGTGTTTGAGGTGGGTGTGATGCGGGAATGATCTGGTGCGCATCAATCGCCACTTTTGCATGCCTTTTGAAATTCGTAAGATTTGAAGTGTTGACAATTAGAAGTTGCTGGTATTTGTTCAGACTATTGAATTAGGATTCTGATCAAATCACTCAGTAGATTCCTACCACTTTTGCACTCATCTGACTCCAACTTTTCCACGAACACTGATCCCAACAACAAACACAACAACAACAACCACAAGAACAACCGCAACAACAAAAAAAACAACAACCGCAACAACAAACAACAACAACAACAACCGCAACAACAAACACAACAACAACTGCAACAACAAACACAACAACAACCGCAACAACAAACACAACAACAACCGCAACAACAAACAACAACAACAACGTTGGACAAGAGTTGGGACCTTCACGTGGTGTCCAACGAGAAGCCGCCAAGTGGCGACATTCGAACCCAACCAACCCATCGACCAAGCTGCGCTGTGGAAGGCGCAAGCTACAAACCCCCTCCATTCCAACCTCCCCTTTTTCAATAGCCGAAGGTGCACATCCCGCCCTGTACCTCCGGTCTCTCCTCTTGAGGGCGGGCGACGTCGAGGTAAATCCCGGGCCAGTGTGCCGAGGATGCACTAAGACAATCAGACGTGACATCACCCCCATTACCTGTTCAAGCTGCAGCCAGCCATACCACAGGACCTGCTCTGGCCTTACTCGAAACAGAAAGAGAACTCAAGGCTTCATCTGCAGGCCCTGCGCTGGACTCGCGACTTCAACCACAACAATCACGCAGGCGATGGGAACAAATAAACAATGCTGTGTCTGCAATACGAAAATGAGACTAAACAGCATTGCCATCAGGTGTCATAGTTGCGGTGGCATCTCCCGCAGGAAATGTGCTAATGTCTCCCGCTATACACCACACGTAAATTGGTGCTGTCACGTCTGTAACCATAACAACTTAACCTCCAACAACACTTATGGCAAACACACAACCAATAATAATAATAATAATAATAATAATAATAATAATAATAATAATAATAATAATAATAATAATAATAATAATAATAATAATGATAATAATAACAATAATAATAATAACCACACATCCAACAAGGAGAAACCAAAAAATACAATGTGCCCAGCATGTCGTGGCCGGCTGGCTAACTATAGGGCCTCACTTGAGTGCTCCGAATGCAAGAGAGGATTCCACCTCAAATGTGCTCCACAAACAAGGCCTGCCTTGGAGCATCTTCGAAGCACCCACAGCTGGACCTGCCAGACCTGTATTTCCGCCCCTAACAGTGGGACAACCCAACAGTCGAACGGAGCACCACAGAAGCCCCGAAACACCCTTAAAAGGCTGACCGTAATGCAATGGAATTGCGATTACCTGGCAACGAAGATCCCCGAACTCCGAGTGGTCATAAAGAAGTACGCAGTGGACATCATTCTGCTACAAGAAACCAAGCTTGGTTTGGAGGACCCTACCCCTCTACTGGAAGGTTTTGATGCTATCAGAACAGACAGGAAGGGTAGTGGAACTCACACAAGAAGAGGTGGAGGCCTCATCACTTACATCCAAAAAGGCCTCCAATACTCGGTACCCCAGTGCCCCGCAGTAATCCCCTTAGAACAGCAGTGCATACTTCTACCAACCTCGAGTAGACGTTCCATCTCCATCACAAACGTCTATATCCCACCGGAGAGCTCAACACACACGAGGGACTTTTCAAAACTCGTTGCCAGTCTACCGTCAGCTCAGGGTTTGATCTGCGGTGATTTCAATGCACATCATCCCGTCTGGGATGATGTTGCACGGTTCGACGAACGTGGAACAACACTGTTACAATGGGCGGAAGACAACTTCAAGCTGGTCCTCAACGATGGCACTCCCACTCGAGCTTCTCGCAACAACCAAGGTCCAGGCTTCAGCTCCCCGGATATCATCCTGGTAGATGCTGATGCGGCAAATAGTTTTGATTGGTCAGTTCTGAACGAGCTGAACTCTGATCACTTCCCGGTGCTGATAAAGTGGAACCAGGGAGTTGGTTATGAAAACCAAAAGAATAAAACTCGTCCAAACTACCACAAAGCTAACTGGACCAGGTTCCAAGAAATTGTCATGGAGTCCCTCACTGAGCTGGCTGCTGAAGAGGTTCCCTCGAAGAAGCTCTTCATCTTCACAAAAGCTTTGAAGAAAGCAGCCTCAATGACCATACCGCTCAGAGTTCTCAGGACAAATGAAACTCCTTACATGAACGACGAAATCAAGTGTCTCATGAAAGAGCGCAACCGACTTCGTCGCAACCCGGCTTTGAACCGCACAGCATGGTTGCAGAAATCCAAAGAAGTGGCAAAAAAGGTGCAAGAAGCAAAGCGCATGTCCTGACGCAACCACCTTGAAAAGATAAAAGACGCGAGGTTAGCGTGGCGGACAGTTCGGGGCCTCAAGAATAAAGAGCAACAGCCAACAGGAAAGGCTTTGCAATATAAAGGCCGACTGTACCACCGTGATCAGGCCAAAGCGAACGCTTTTATACAAGAGTATGCCAACGTTAGTAGCAGGACTAGCGACCGAGTGAGCAGACTGGCAGTCAAGCAACATCGACAGGATATGCAATCCCTGTTGAGATTCCCTAGACGTACCCCAGAACAGGCTTTCCACCAGGACGAGCTCCAGAGTGCCTTTAAACAGATCAAAGTGGGAAAAGCGGCGGGTCCAGATGAAATAGCACCAGACCTTCTCAAGCACCTTCCAGCCGACGTGGAAGTAGAACTACTCAAAATTCTTAACCACAGTTGGCTCGAAGGCTGGTGCCCTCAGTCTTGGCGGGATGCGGTCATCATCCCGTTTCTCAAAAAAGATAAGGACCCACCGTCGGTAGACAGTTATCGGCCCATTGCCCTCACATCAACGATCTGCAAGCTACTTGAAAGAATGATCGTAAATCGTCTCTCATGGTGGCTTGAAGAGCATTCCTTGCTGAGTCCATGGCAAGCCGGGTTCCGGAAGGGTCGAAGCACAGTGGACCAATGCCTCCGCCTATCACAACACGTCTCTGACGGATTCCAGTCGTCGGAGAGGCTACGGACAGGAATGACCCTGTTCGACTTCAGCAAAGCCTATGATAGGGTCTGGAGAACAGGTCTGCTGCAAAAGA
The DNA here is from genome assembly GCA_947562095.1 of Branchellion lobata. Taxonomy (NCBI): domain Eukaryota; kingdom Metazoa; phylum Annelida; class Clitellata; order Hirudinida; family Piscicolidae; genus Branchellion; species Branchellion lobata. Next base: position 1,292,721 of record OX387247.1, on the reverse strand, counting down.
TGCACCTTCTAGGTATCCTGGCTCGCTTCCTGGTGTGGATCAGTTCGTGGCTGACGAACCGACAAGCCCGCGTCAGGGTCAATGCCAAGGTTGGGCGATTAAGAAATTTCAAGGAAGGTCTCCCACAAGGATCAATTTTGTCCCCCTTGCTCTTCGTCATATATATTAATGATCTCCTCATGCAATTTGAAGATAAAACCCTCGTGAGTGCCTATGCCGATGACCTGGCGATTGCATGCAGCGGAAGGAGTAAAATAGATATGACAAAGAAGCTCCAAAAAGAAGTTGACAAGGTAGTGAAGTGGAGTGATGATGCCCGTCTCACACTTAATACAAACAAGTGTGAGGTCTCTTTCTTCAGCCTATGCACAGCTGAAGCGTCATGGCAGCCGCATATTACAATCAGAGGTTTACCCCTTTCCTTCAACGCGGCTCCTACCTTTTTAGGCGTCCAATACGACCGACAGCTCACTTTCAGCGAGCACGCTAAAAAGGTATGCCAGGCTATGACCAAGAGGACGAATATTCCCCGTGCCCTTGGGGGCACAACTTGGGGATGGCGACCAGCAGAGTTGAGAACAATCTACATCGCCATTCAAAGATCTTTGGCCGAATATGGTTTACAGGCCTGGGCTCCCTGGTTATCGAAATTCAACCTAGGGAAGCTTGAAAGTGCCCAGCTGAACACAGTTAGAGCCATCACTGGTCACCTAAGATCAACCCTTGGAGAATTCGTTCTAAAAGAGGCACATCTCACTCCACTGGAAGCAAGATACAAGACCCTGTCACTTCTTAAGGCTATGACCTTCTTAAGGCGGATAGTTGGCTACAACAGGCTGACACTGACCCCCGGAGACTGACCTTGGACCGACAAGCTCCTCAAAGACTGGTAAAAAAAGATTGGCGGGGATTGACCACGCCGGTTTTAAGGGAACTTAATCTGTTCTCTCAACACCAAACCGGCGAAGCGAGGCTCCCACCCCCTTGGGACCGCCCACCTCCAGCCCCCATCTACATGACGCCAGCGAGCAAGTCGATGCCTCAAATCGTCCAACTGGAAAAAGCCCAACGAACCATCGAGGAAGTAGGTCATAGCGACCTCCAGATCTACACTGATGGTTCTACGACAGATGGCACCAGAAACGGTGGAGCTGGCATGATCATAGCCAGAGACAAAAAAGTCCTCCACCGATGGCACGCACCTACAGGGGTGCGCAGCAGTTCCTACTCGGCGGAAAAAGCAGCGCTAGAAGCTGCTTTGAAGTGGCTAGAGAGTGAAAATGATTGGCACAGGGCGGTCATTGTCTGTGATTGCAAATCCCTAGTGGAAGCCACAGGCAACCCACACCAAACCGACCCGATCATCGTCACCTATCAACGCTCCATCGCCAGAATCACTCGTTCCAAAGAACTACTCATTGTCCGGGCCCCCGGACACTGTAACCTTTGGGGCAATGAGCTGGCGGACTCAGAAGCCAAGCGGGGATCCACAACCAGCTTTAGCGCATCTGAGGACTATCCTCAGGCGTTTAAGATAAACAACAACAACCGCAACAACAAACACAACAACAACCGCAACAACAAACACAACAACAACCGCAACAACAAACACAACAACAACCGCAACAACAAACACAACAACCACAACAAAAACCACATCACTATCCATAACATCAATCACAACAGCAACCACGTCACCAATCCCAACAACAACTACAACAGCAATTAAAACACTAACCACAACAGTAACCACAACACTAACCACAACAACTACAACAGCATGTCTTGGCTGACGTGTGGGTCATTCGCTCCAAGGACCTTGGCCACGACAACAACCTCATTCACTCCAAGACCCACCTGGGCCACCTTCTGAAGCCAGGAGACGCTGTGATGGGGTTTGTGGCCTTTGGATTTTTATTATCCAGTGGCAATTGTCGCTTGTTAAACATAAACGTTTATGAGTGTTTAAAATGTTTTCAATATAAATTTTGAGTTTTTAAAATGTTACTTTTCAATATAAATTTTGAGTTTTTATGAGGTATTCATGCTGTTTCAATGGGTAATAATAATAATAATAATAATAATAATAATAATAATAATAATAATAATAATAATAATAATAATAATAATAATAATAATGATAATAATAACAATAATAATAATAATAATGATAATAATAATACTAGGTTTTAACTTTTTTGTGTGTTTCATGTTTTAATATCCGATCACTTTTCCAGCTTTGACATGAAAAATCTCAACCCCAACGACGATCACTTCGACAACCTCAACCCCGACTACCTGCCTGACGTGGTGCGTCTGTGCTTCGTCCCCTTTGAGACCTAAATAAATAACTCTTGAAATAAAATTCAATTTTGAAGAATTGATTATTCAGGAAATTATGGTTGGTTTTTCGATTTGAAAAATGTGAAAATTATTCAAAATTTTTGAAGCTTGTGTACCCCAGAACGGCTATAGCGGTTTTGAAGCCATATTGGAGTTCGAATAAACCTCTGCAGATCCTGATCAGGAAGGTTCGAGGAGAGGAGGGGGTGGGCAAGAGGAGAAGGTGGAGGCTCAAGCAGCTACACGCCTCCGAAGACACAGACTCCACCGCCATGCGGTTGCCATTCCTTCCCTCTTGCCACCTTCCACAGCATCTTCTACGATTTCCAGCTTTTGTTCATGCTTTCTTGTTTTTGTATTTTTTCATTCGTCATCATCATCGTTTTCATCGCCGTCATCATCCTCGTCATCACCACCAACAACAGCGAGTATAACGAGTTTCTGGACGACTTGGAGCTTGAAGACGCCACCTACCGACAAAACATCAACATTTACAGAGGTCAGCCTCGTCCTTCAGTTCAAATACCTTTTGGAATCGTTTTCTCCTCATCATTTGAGCCTATAATTCTTTTCTATTCACTTTTCGCTCCTTCCCACTCAGACCCAACTGTGGCCACAGATGACGAATCGGAAGCGAATGGAGGCATCTCATTGGCTGAAATGTTGGACGATCTCGTGATTGGCGAGGACGCCACAGGAGAGGCGGGCTCAGCCATGATGGAGTGATTTGATTGGTCGAATAGAATTATAGTTATTTAATTATTGCATCAAAGGTTATTTTGTTGAAATAAATTGAAATTGAAATTTTTTTCAAAAAATAAAAGATTTCAAAACCTTGTTTAAATAATAAGCTAAAACTGTTGAATTAAAATTCATTACTGATTCACGCAAGCAACCAAGCTTTCGGAAGCATTCTAGTCTGAGATTCTTCGGGTGGCACTATTACATTTTTCACTTTTAATGACAGATCCTAAGTACAAATAACTTAAATCCTACACGAGCGACGCATGCACGAATGAGTAAAAATTAAAAATTTGAAAGAAATGAAGGAATGTGCAATTATTGGCTGGTTCGCTGACCGCCTGTCACCATTCGTGCCTCCAAAAGTTCAACGCGCGTGTGTGACGCAGCGAGAAAAGAGGTCATAAACATGCTTGATAACTAAGGTAACAGATCGCGATGGAGTGGAAATGAGGAATTGGAAATAGTTTCTATGTGAAACGTAGATTGGCTGATGAAATGGTAAAGTCCTGATGTTGAAAGCACACTCAACAATGATAATGAACAACAAAGTTACCTCGCAACAAAAGCTTGAGACATTGAATTCAACTTTTAAAACGCCAGTTGCTGAGTGCACGCCGATAATGCCGACCAAAAACTCGAAAGGAACGTCTATGCCCTTGGAAATCACCTTTAATACCTCAAGCAAACTATGAACAATTAGTCCGTAACTGACACTTTCTGCGTAAGACAGTCGTCCGAAACTATGCAATGTCACGAACCACGACTGCACCATGAACACCAAGATATGTTATCCACTCACAAACACTCAAGTCATTCGAGCCCTCAAAATACTCATTGACTCATTATCTTTTCACCAGGTACGTCTTCTCATCTCCTTCAAAAAATCTTTTTATCACCACCATCATACAACCCATTAGCGTTTAAAATTCTTCTCCACCACCAACATCCCCACCACCACCACCCCCAACATCCCCACCCCCACCACCAAGACGACGACGACCACCACAACCACCATCACCAACATCCCCACCTCCCCCCCCCCCCCCCCCCTTCACTTTCCCACCACCACCACCACCACCACCACCACCACCACCACCACCACCACCACCACCACCACCACCACCACCACCACCCCCACCACCACCCCCAGCACCACCATCACCAACATCCCCACCTCCCCCCCCACTTTCCCACCACCACCACCACCCCAAGCACCACCACCACCAACATCCCCACCTCCACCACCACCACCACTACCACCACCACAACCACCATCATCACCACCACCATCACCACTACCATCGCCACCACCATCACCACCACCATCACCACCACCATCACCACCACCATCACCACCACCACCACTATTATCACCACCGCCACCATCATACGACCATTTCAAACTCAGTGATCAAGCTCCAATCCCTCTTCAGAGGCCTGCACAGGCCGAAACACCTCCAATGGAAGAAGTCAACCAGGTTCTGTACGTAGCCGCGACTGTGGTGGAAGTGGCAGTGAAAAGGTTGAAAAGTGGAACTTTTGTGGTATTTTGCAATCGGGAAAAAGAAGGAAAGAAAAAAAGAAAAAGAATAATAAGAAAGAAAAGGAAGAGGAGGAAAAAAAGAGAAGGATTAGCAAAAGGAAAAAAAATAAGAAAGAGGGAGATAGGAGAAGAAGAAGAGGAAGAAGATGAGAAAAAAAAGAAAAGGATGAAAAAAAATGAAGAAGATGAAGAAAAAGAAGAGGCGGAAGATGAGAAAAAGAAAAGAGTGAATGATGGGAAAAAAAAAGAATAAGAAACCTGAAGGGGCTCTGGAAGGTGTTGGGATGAATGGTCTTGAAGTGGTCGTACCGTGAGGAGTTCAGTCTCTCGTTGGTTGTGGATGCCAGGATGGAAACCTGGAAGAAAGAGGAAGCAATCAAACAATATAAAAGTCAACCAACCGAAACAACCAAGCGATTAAGCAAGTGATGCGTCAAAAAATATCCACTGGATCAAGCTGGTGTTTCATATGTATCATTCCAAGCGCCGAGTATTGTAAAGATGCATTAGAAAACAATAGTGAAGAAAAGAAGCTACCGAGCGAAGACAATTCTACATTGAATATTCTAAAGACGCACCAGAGAATAACATTGAAAATAAAAAGATCAAAGAAGATGGGAAAAAAGGAGACATTGAAGGAGAGGAAAAAAAGAGATATTGAAGGAGAGAGGAGAAAAGGAGATATTGAAGGAGAAATGGGTGACAGGTACATATTGAGGGTCACCTGGTAAAGTTGGCAGGCCAGTAAGATGCCGACCCAGAAGAAGTGGATGATGGCGTGTGAGGTGATCCAAAAGACCCAGGGACAACAAGAAGCCCTCATGAACACCCTCACCACACCAGGCTCCTCCGCGTACGTGCAGACATTCTGGAAATCTGTGTGCGTGTGAAAGAGCTGATGTGGAGTGTTTGTGTTTGAGTTGAGCTATTTAATTCATTTTAACGAATATTTGAAATTTCTAAATATCTTTTTAAATTAAAAATAAAATAGCCGAAATCAATAAAATGTTGAAAGGGTGATGGGATGTTTACAGTGGTAGGCTCCATAGAGACACCAGTTGATCATGAGGAAGAGGAAGGAGAGGTAGCTCACGAAGAAGCGGTGGTTGTTCTCTCCTGTGTGGTGTCATGAGGTTGTCACCCTTCAGAGGCAGGAGAGGTGACGATGGAACGAAGTGAAATGAAACTTAAGTGTCATGCTTATGACCTGATGAAACTCATGACACACTTTCTAGAAAAACAACTTCACCAATACACCAGTGACAACCCCCGCCTCCAATCAAGGAACTTGTATACTTTTCCATTCTTCTCTCCAGCCTTCTATCTTCCAATGCATCATCCTCCCTCATCCACCCACCAATGCATCATCCTCCCTCATCCACCCACCAATGCATCATCCTCCCTCATCCACCCACCAATGCATCATCATCCCTCATCCACCCACCAATGCATCATCCTCCCTCATCCACCCACCAATGCATCATCCTCCCTCATCCACCCACCAATGCATCATCCTCCCTCACCCACCAGTGCATCATCCTCCCTCACCCACCAATGCATTCATCCTCCCTTATCCACCCACCAGTGCATCATCCTCTCTCACCCACCAATGCATCATCCTCCCTTATCCACCCACCAATGCATCATCATCCCTCACCCACTAATGCATCATCCTCCCTCACCCACCAATGCATCATCCTCCCTCACCCACCAATGCATTCATCCTCCCTCACCCACCAATGCATCATCATCCCTCACCCACCAATGCATCATCCTCCCTCAGCCACCAATGCATTCATCCTCCCTTATCCACCCACCAGTGCATCATCCTCCCTCACCCACCAATGCATCATCCTCCCTCACCCACCAATGCATTCATCCTCCCTCACCCACCAATGCATCATCCTCCCTCACCCACCAACGCATTCATCTTCCCTTATCCACCCACCAATGCATCATCCTCCCTCACCCACCAATGCATTCATCCTCCCTTATCCACCCACCAGTGCATCATCCTCCCTCACCCACCAATGCATTCATCCTCCCTCAGCCACCAATGCATTCATCCTCCCTTATCCACCCACCAATGCATTCATCCTCCCTCACCCACCAATGCATTCATCCTCCCTCACCCACCAATGCATTCATCCTCCCTCACCCACCAATGCATTCATCCTCCCTCACCTACCAATGCATTCATCCTCCCTCACCCACCAATGCATTCATCCACCCTCACCTACCAATGCATTCATCCATCTTCACCCACCAATGCATTCATCCACCCTCACCTACCAATGCATTCATCCATCTTCACCCACCAATGCAATTATCCATCCTCACCAACCCACCAACGCATTCATCCTCCCTCACCAACCCACCAATGCATTCATCCATCCTCACCAACCCACCAATGCATTCATCCATCCTCACCCACCCACCAATGCATTCATCCATCCTCACCTGCCAATGCATTCATCCATCCTCACCCACCAATGCATTCATCCATCCTCACCCACCAATGCATTCATCCATCCTCACCCACCAATGCATTCATCCATCCTCACCCACCAATGCATTCATCCACCCTCACCTACCAATGCATTCATCCATCTTCACCCACCAATGCAATTATCCATCCTCACCAACCCACCAACGCATTCATCCTCCCTCACCAACCCACCAATGCATTCATCCATCCTCACCAACCCACCAATGCATTCATCCATCCTCACCCACCCACCAATGCATTCATCCATCCTCACCTGCCAATGCATTCATCCATCCTCACCCACCAATGCATTCATCCATCCTCACCCACCAATGCATTCATCCATCCTCACCCACCAATGCATTCATCCATCCTCACCCACCAATGCATTCATCCATCCTCACCCACCAATGCATTCATCTATCCTCACCCACCAATGCAATTATCCATCCTCACCAACCCACCAATGCATTCATCCTCCCTCACCAACCCACCAATGCCTTCATCCATCCTCACCAACCCACCAATGCATTCATCCATCCTCACCCACCAATGCCTTCATCCATCCTCACCCACCCACCAATGCATTCATCCATCCTCACCCACCAATGCATTCATCTATCCTCACCCACCAATGCATTCATCCATCCTCACCCACCAATGCATTCATCCATCCTCACCCACCAATGCATTCATCCATCCTCACCCACCAATGCATTCATCCATCCTCACCCACCAATGCATTCATCCATCTTCACCCACCAATGCATTCATCCATCCTCACCCACCAATGCATTCATCCATCCTCACCCACCAATGCAATTATCCACCCAAGGACAGTGGTGGTCGAATTTGGAGACACACTTGTTGCAAACGGAACAGTGCTTCGACCGCAGAGGCTTCCTGATTTTTATTTTAAAATTAAATTTTTAATAAAAATTAATTTTTTTGCGTAAAAATATTTTAATTTTTAATAAGTTTTATTTCATAATTATTTATTATTTTTAAAATTAATTATTTAAAAGGATATCAAATAAAGGATATCAAATGTCGATTAAATGGCGGCTGAGACCCTTGATTGAGGAATGCATAACGAACCTCAAAATGCAGGTGGGACAAAACTTTGTGTACTTTAGCGTCTGTCGCTCCGAGAGATCTAATATTGCCTGTGTGTGTGTGTGTGTGTGTGTGTGTGTGTGTGTGTGTGTGTGTGTGTGTGTGTGTGTGTGTGTGTGTGTGTGTGTGTGTGTGTGTGTGTGTGTGTGTGTGTGTGTGTGTGTGTGTGTGTGTGTGTGTGTGTGTGTGTGTGTGTGTGTGTGTGTGTGTGTGTGTGTGTGTGTGTGTGTGTGTGTGTGTGTGTGTGTGTGTGTGTGTGTGTGTGTGTGTGTGTGTGTGTGTGTGTGTGTGTGTGTGTGTGTGTGTGTGTGTGTGTGTGTGTGTGTGTGTGTGTGTGTGTGTGTGTGTGTGTGTGTGTGTGTGTGTGTGTGTGTGTGTGTGTGTGTGTGTGTGTGTGTGTGTGTGTGTGTGTGTGTGTGTGTGTGTGTGTGTGTGTGTGTGTGTGTGTGTGTGTGTGTGTGTGTGTGTGTGTGTGTGTGTGTGTGTGTGTGTGTGTGTGTGTGTGTGTGTGTTTTGCCTTCGTTTTTTGGTTCGGTTGCGTGCATATACCCACCTGAATTTTATCCTCAGTTGACTTTTTTAAATAACCAGGATCTGTACTGTACACCTTTTCAACGACAAAAAATATTTCGAATTGAAATGATTTATAAAATTAAATAGAAAAATAGAAAAAAAAAATCTCAAATAACAATAATACTTGAGAAATATTTAAATAGACCACGAAACGGGTGATTGAGAAATGGCAGTGAAGTAGAACTAAAATTGAAAGAAAAGTAAGCTAAAAAAATAGAGAGTTAAATAGGTCACAACAACTGTGTCAAAGCAATGGAAACCTTCCAGAAGTTGTAGAAGAGTCCTACGGAAGTGAGATAAAAAAGGACTTGTGTGGTGAGGGTGTTGACGTCTGGGTGGGTGTGAGGTGAGTGTGAAGAGGGTGTGAGGTAGGTGTGAGGTGGGTGTGAAGAGGGTGTGAGGTGGGTGTGAGGAGGGTGTGAGGTGGGTGTGAAGAGGGTGTGAGGTGGGTGTGAGGAGGGTGTGAGAAAGGCGTGAGGTGGGTGTGAGGTGGGTGTGAGGTGGGTGTGAAGAGGGTGTGAGGTGGGTGTGAGGAGGGTGTGAGGTGGGTGTGAGGTGGGTGTGAGGTGGGTGTGAGGTGGGTGTGAGGTGGGTGTGAGGTGGGTGTGAAGAGGGTGTGAGGTGGGTGTGAGGTGGGTGTGAGGTGGGTGTGAGGTGGGTGTGAGGTGGGTGTGAGGTGGGTGTGAAGAGGGTGTGAGGTGGGTGTGAGGAGGGTGTGAGAAAGGCGTGAGGTGGGTGTGAGGTGGGTGTGAGGTGGGTGTGAAGAGGGTGTGAGGTGGATGTGAGGAGGGTGTGAGGTGGGTGTGAGGTGGGTGTGAGGTGGGTGTGAGGTGGGTGTGAGGTGGGTGTGAGGTGGGTGTGAAGAGGGTGTGAGGTGGGTGTGAGGTGGGTGTGAGGTGGGTGTGAGGTGGGTGTGAGGAGGGTGTGAGGTGGGTGTGAGGTGGGTGTGAAGAGGGTGTGAGGTAGGTGTGAGGTGGGTGTGAAGAGGGTGTGAGGTGGGTGTGAGGAGGGTGTGAGAAAGGCGTGAGGTGGGTGTGAGGTGGGTGTGAGGTGGGTGTAAGGTGAGTGTGAGGTCGGTGTGAGGTGGGTGTGAGGTGGGTGTGAGGTGGGTGTGAGGTGGGTGTGAGGTGGGTGTGAGGTGGGTGTGAGGAGGGTGTGAGGTGGGTGTGAGGTGGGTGTGAGGTGGGTGTGAAGAGGGTGTGAGGTGGGTGTGAGGTGGGTGTGAGGTGGGTGTGAGGTGGGTGTGAGGAGGGTGTGAGGTGGGTGTGAGGTGGGTGTGAGGAGGGTGTGAAGAGGGTGTGAGGAGGGTGTGAGGTGGGTGTGAGGTGGGTGTGAGGTGGGTGTGAGGAGGGTGTGAGGTGGGTGTGAGGTGGGTGTGAGGTGGGTGTGAAGAGGGTGTGAGGTGGGTGTGAGGTGGGTGTGAGGTGGGTGTGAGGTGGGTGTGAGGTGGGTGTGAGGTGGGTGTGAGGAGGGTGTGAGGTGGGTGTGAGGTGGGTGTGAGGTGGGTGTGAAGAGGGTGTGAGGTGGGTGTGAGGAGGGTGTGAGAAAGGCGTGAGGTGGGTGTGAGGTGGGTGTGAGGTGGGTGTAAGGTGAGTGTGAGGTCGGTGTGAGGTGGGTGTGAGGTGGGTGTGAGGTGGGTGTGAGGTGGGTGTGAGGTGGGTGTGAGGTGGGTGTGAGGAGGGTGTGAGGTGGGTGTGAGGTGGGTGTGAGGTGGGTGTGAAGAGGGTGTGAGGTGGGTGTGAGGTGGGTGTGAGGTGGGTGTGAGGTGGGTGTGAGGTGGGTGTGAGGAGGGTGTGAGGTGGGTGTGAGGTGGGTGTGAGGAGGGTGTGAAGAGGGTGTGAGGTGGGTGTGAGGAGGGTGTGAGGAGGGTGTGAGGTGGGCGTGAGGTGGGTGTGAGGTGGGTGTGAGGTGGGTGTGAGAAAGGCGTGAGGTGGGTGTGAGGTGGGTGTGAGGTGGGTGTGAGAAGGGTGTGGTGTTGTAGTAGCTGGAGACTCCACATGAGGCAGTCATCCACGATTACACACACTGAAACTTTTGAAAACTTCCAATGATCAATCCCAATACCCCTTTCACCTATTCCCTCCCCTTCCACATATTCTCTATTCCCTCCCCTTCCACATATTCTCTATTCCCTCCCCTTCCACCTATTCTCTATTCCCTCTTCTTCCACCTATTCCACCCTTCCTTCTCCTCTACTCCCACCATCCTTTTCTTCCCATCCCCGATCATCCTTCTTCCACCCATCCAACACCCACAGGGATGGAAGAAGAAAAACCACGTGACGTACATCCACACCTTGGTCGACACGTACAAACTCACAGGCAGTTTCTCCATGCTGTCGAACTTGAAAAAATTCCTGGCAGTGAATGATGAGGATGTGATGTTAATAAAAAAAAATAATTTTAAAAATTATATTTAAGTATGTTATATGATGATGCTGAAAAATATTAAAAACAAAAATAATTTTTATAGTTTTGAAACGCCATAGCAAAAAATTAAAGCGGTCGAAAGTACGCATAAAAGATAAGAGGTATTCTATTTAGCTTTTAGTGGCCTCGAAACTCTACGTGGTTAATGCCACTATGATAATATTCGTGTTTGTATTGTATTTTCAGAAATACAGTACGTTCTGAATACAAAGGTATGAAAAGTATTGATCGTATGCAGATTAGAAACATACTCAGTCAATCTGATGCAAAAACATGAATTGTCTATGTAGGTATGCATGTTGTAAATGTAGATACAAGGAACCCACATGGACCATCAATAAGTCATACATATTAAACACGGCTCATCATCCTAATCGTTACATTTTTATTTTCGAGAATGTTAAATAACGGAAAAACTCGATGGAACAATTAAAAATAATTTCGATAAATAGGAAGTTACAAATCAGTAAAAAAATTAAAAAAAAAAATTATTTGAAGAAAAAAAATTTAAAAAAAAAAAAATTATAATTTAAAAAAAATTGGAAAGTAGGCCAAGTGCACGCACCACTTGAGGAACATGGCGAGGAAGTAAAAGGAGATACCAACAACCGCCTTGAGCCAGTAGTTGATGGCGGAGTGCAGAAGGTAGCCGATGAGGAAGATGGCGATGATGGGAGATATGTAAGAGATGGCCACGTTCACTTTCTGTGTGTGTGTGTGCGTGTGTGTGTGTGTGTGTGTGTGTGTGTGTGTGTGTGTGTGTGTGTGTGTGTGTGTGTGTGTGTGTGTGTGTGTGTGTGTGTGTGTGTGTGTGTGTGTGTGTGTGTGTGTGTGTGTGTGTGTGTGTGTGTGTGTGTGTGTGTGTGTGTGTGTGTGTGTGTGTTTATGATGCTACGTGTTTTTTGTTTGATGTAGTGCGTCATATACAGTTGTGATGATGAGTGGGTGAGGAGAGGAAAAGTAAACAACACCAGCCTTGGTGTGGGTAAACTTCTTCCAGAAGGATAGCTTGCGGTCAATTGCAAGCTCTGCAGCTCTCTCTTCTAGCAACTCCTTCAGCTTGTCACTCGACGACTGCCGACACAGGTCCAATGGTGATTCCCCCTGTGGAAGGCACAGTGGGAATTTCATTAGGGATCAATGTGACAGAGACCGTCACAGAAGCATCAAAAACAGTCACAGAATCAACAATGGGAACAACAATTTGATCAATCAAGTCAATAAACGTGAAAACCACTAACAGCACCACAACCACAACACTACTACAACACTACCACAACACCAGCACAACAATACCACAACAATATCACAATACTAGCACAACACCACTTACAACACTACCACAACACCAGCACAACACCGCCACAACACCAGCACAACACCGCCACAACACCAGCACAACACTACCACAACACTATCACAACACTACCACAACACCAACACAACACTACCACAACACTACCACAACACTACCACAACACCAGCACAACACTACCACAACACTATCACAACACTATCACAACACTACCACAACACCAGCACAACATTATCACAACACCAACACAACACTACCACAACACTATCACAACACTACCACAACACCAACACAACACTATCACAACACCAACAAAACACTACCACAACACTACCACAACACCAGCACAACACTACCATAACACTATCACAACACTACCACAACACCAGCACAACACTACCACAACACCAGCACAACAATACCACAACAATATCACAACACTAGCACAACACCACTTACAACACTACCACAACACCAGCACAACACCGCCACAACACCAGCACAACACCGCCACAACACCAGCACAACACTACCACAACACTATCACAACACTACCACAACACCAACACAACACTACCACAACACTACCACAACACTACCACAACACCAGCACAACACTACCACAACACTATCACAACACTATCACAACACTACCACAACACCAGCACAACATTATCACAACACCAACACAACACTACCACAACACTATCACAACACTACCACAACACCAACACAACACTACCACAACACCAACAAAACACTACCACAACACTACCACAACACCAGCACAACACTACCATAACACTATCACAACACTACCACAACACCAGCACAACACTACCACAACACCACTTACAACACTACCACAACACCAGCACAACACTACCACAACACCAACACAACACTATCACAACACTACCACAACACCAGCACAACATTATCACAACACCAACACAACACTACCACAACACTATCACAACACTACCACAACACCAACACAACACTACCATAACACCAGCACAACACTACCACAACACTACAACGACACCAACACAACACTATCACAACACCAACAAAACACTACCACAACACCAACACAACACTAAAACAACGCTATCACAACACCAGCCCAACACTACCATAACACCAGCACAACACTACCACAACACCAGCACAACACTAGCACAACACTACCACAACACTACCACACCAGCACAACACCAGCACAACACCACTTACAACACTACCACAACACCAGCACAACACCACTTACAACACTACCACAACACTACCACAACACCAACACAACACTACCACAACACCAGCACAACACTAACACAACACCAGCACAACACTACCACAACACCACCACAACACTATCACAACACTAACACAACACTACCACAACACTACCACAACACCAGCACAACACTACCACAACACCAGCACAACACCAGCACAACACTACCACAACACTACCACAACACTACCACAACACTACCACAACACCAGCACAACACCTCCACAACACCAGCACAACACTACCACAACACTACCACAACACCAGCACAACACTACCACAACACCACCACAACACTACCACAACACCAGCAGCACCTTGTTGTTGGGCAGGTAGATGTCGGCACCGGCCTCAATGAGTTGCCTGGATGCCACCACATTGCAAGAGAGGCATGCCCAGTGAAGGGCTGTGTTTCCCCTAAAGGAGTCTTTGCTGTTCACCTGGGCACCCATCGTGATCAGCAGACGAGTCGGGTCGATGCTGTGGTTGGGAAAGGGATCAGGAGCTCAAAAATTTCAAGAAATTTGTTGAATAGGAGGTATGGAGGTTTCAAAATTATTTATTTCGTCGAGGTTAAAAATTTTCATAAACTTATTATTCAACAATTGGCTATACCCCCCTAATGCACCTGATACCCGTCTATACCCACCAGCACCTCAAACAAACCATGGCTTCCATTGCTCACCTAAGCACTCGGTAGGCAGCCCACATAGCAGGTGTGATGCCATTGTGGTCCCTCACATCCACATCCACCCCCTTCGCCACCAGGAAGGCCACGATGGCGGTGTGACCAAACTGTGAGGCCAGGTGTATGCCCCTGCAGCCTAACATGAAAGCAATGGAGTGAAAGATGTGTGTGTTTGTGTTTGTGTGTGTGTGTGTGTGTGTGTGTGTGTGTGTGTGTGTGTGTGTGTGTGTGTGTGTGTGTGTGTGTGTGTGTGGAAATAAGTTAGAATAATGCAAAAGGTAACTTTCAAAAAGATTGAAACAACATAGAAGTTCATAAATTTCAATTATTAATACTCCGCTACAATAAGTATCTTCTGGACTACTCAAGATGGAAAAATAGCACTTGGAAACTGAGAATGTTGCGTATTGAAAGTGATTCACTCTCACCTTCTCCATCCAGTAGTGAAGGATCAGCTCCATGCGACATCAACAACACCACCATTGCGAGGTGGCCTTGTCTGCAAAGATGTGGTGAAAAGTGAGAGTTTTGAATTTTTACAAAATAACTATAAAAGACTGTTTATAGTTATTTTAGTGGAAATGTCAGATAGAGGAACCTGATTGCCCAATGCAGTGGTGTCGAGTTAAGATCACCACCTATTCTGTCGATTATTGCCCCTTTGGATAACAAGTACCTGGTGTTGGAGACAGAAAAAGGCATGTAGAAGGTAAGTGAAGGTGAAAAAAATTTGATAGAACTTTTTTAAAAATTCAGACCTGACGATTTCAATGCGGTTGTTGATGGCTGCCCAATGGAGGACTGAAACGTTTTCGAGGTCCATCTGGTTGACGTTGAAACCTTGTTCTATCAGATTGACCAGAATATCAAACTTCCCATACTGAGCTGCCTTCACAACGTCAGTAGGATTTATGAAAACTTTATTCTCGATTGTCTCTTGTGTGGAGTCATCTTTATCATCAGCTTGATCAGCTGAAAACTCTGCGTCCTGGGATCAATAGAAATTGAACAAAGTTGATGAAAATCAATTTGAGATGATTATAAAAAATTATTATCAAACAAAATAACCAACAAATTTCAATGATCAGGCACTATTACCTCTTTTTTGACAAAGTAGTGATCCACTGGACCACAAGTGACTTCGTCAGTGTGCATTTTGAAAGATTTAATATTTCACTTAAATCAAAAATAAATTTAGATGATTATATAATTATAAAATAAAATATTAGAAAGTTTCAGAAATTATAAATAAGAGCAT
This sequence comes from Branchellion lobata, assembly GCA_947562095.1. Classification (NCBI taxonomy): domain Eukaryota; kingdom Metazoa; phylum Annelida; class Clitellata; order Hirudinida; family Piscicolidae; genus Branchellion; species Branchellion lobata. Next base: position 1,276,924 of record OX387247.1, on the reverse strand, counting down.
CCGAATTTGTTAAATACTTAAAAAATATAAATTCAATATATATCTTTTAAAAGTTAAAATCAGTAAACAAATTAGTAAAATATAAAAAATATAATTAACAAAAAAGTCGGTTTGAACTTAATATAAGTGAATTATTTAAAATATATTTTTTTAATTTGATAATTATTTGGGTCGACGAAATAGTTTTTTTTTCAAAAATTAAAAAATAACAAATAATTTTCACACAAAGTTATAAAAGAATAACTGATTTTTACTTTGATGGTGAAATACAGATTAAATGATTTAATTGGTAAATTAACTTTTTACACAACGCCCCTATAGGATAAAAATTAAATTGTAATCAGGGGGATATTTAGTCTGTAAACGTGAAAAGATATTATAAGATAGGTTTATCTTAATATAATTATCTAAATAATGTTTAAGTCACTGGACAAAACCATTCTTCAAAAGATTTAAATATATCTAAAATGGTTTCGGTTTTGAAAAACAATAAAGATTTAAGTTGTTACTTCATCACTAAGCATTCATGGAAGGGAAAGTGAGTTTAATATTTTAAAATAAAAAATAACTGGCCATGCATGGTTTCCAACAATGTTATAGTATACACGGTTCCGACATAAGCACAAGCTTAGTAGTTTTTCCAAAAAACTTTTTTCACATGTATCAACTTTCACGTTGTAAATGCACCAGATACAAGCGGGTTTTTTCTGTGGGAACAGAAGGCATTACGACCTACAACCCGGGAACTCTTGAAGTGACCAACCAGTGGCAATATGAAGACTTTCTGTCCATTAGGCCATCAGAGAAGTCGGCAGGGGAGTTTAGTATGACAATGAAAAAGAGCCACAAAAAGACAGACACCATGAAGTTTTCAACTGATCACCGAGCAGACCTTCTGACTGAAGCTTTGCGTTTCCATTCTCTCTTCACTGATAAAACTTTTAAAATCAAGGTTATATTTTCAACTATGTTTTTTCTGTTTGTCAAAAAGTTATCAATTTCAAAATATAATTCCAGAAATTATATTTTCATTGAGAATTCATTTTTTTTGTAGTTTCATATTTCTAATAGTTTTTATATTGAAGTATCACTTTATTCTCAGTTTTAGCTGTTAAATATTTTGTTTAAATTGTAATAAAATATCCAATCAAAATTATTTTTAATCTAATCTAAAAAGTTAAATTTCATGCTACTAATAAAATAATTTTTTTTAAATATGATAATGAATCGAGTAGTTTTCAAATGCATAAATGCATGGCCATGAAGCTGCAATTTTTTCATATTATTCAAACGTTCATTATATTTCAATTTTGTATACTTTGCTGAATATCCTTCAAACTAAGCCACACCATACTAAGGACGTTTTGTGCTCTCAATACTCACTATCACATCATTTGCACAACAGCGACCAACCATGAATCTACAATATTACTCAACCTCTTCAGAGTTTCAAAGGAAGCAAGTATCATTGGTCGGAACGAAGAATAGGGGGTGTGGTCTTACAAGTGCGACCTTCCGGCATTCACCAATTAGATGCTCACCAAAATGAACTTTGTTGCTATGACTACAAAGATATACAAGCCATCACTCTTGTTTGTACCCTTGTCACCACATATTCTCATTAATTTCAAAATTATTTTTCGATAGTTTTAGAGCAGAATGTGCGCTGTTTTATTGTTAATCTGAAAGAAATATTCCATTGCACATCACTTGAGTGATTGTGTTGCATTTGCACAGATATCTGACTTCTCGAACGGCATCTGCATTGAGCATGGAGGCTTTGGCAGACTGGTTGGTAGTTTCAGTTCTCATTCCCGACTACCTCTGCATTTTCGCATCTTATAAAATTATTTCCAACTTTATCAGGCAAATTCTACTCACCGCTGACATGCTAGCCTATTCATTCACCACTATTATTATTTATATCTTCACACCACTATCACAGCATCATCACCACCGCCACTGTCACAACAACCACCATCACTACAACCATCACTACCAAACTACAGCCACCAAATAAATCCTTGCTTCTCTACAACAACCACACCACACCACAGCACATCTTTGCCATGGAGGACAGGGAAGAGTTGTTGAAGAGTGCAGTGGACACAAGCAACAACCTCATCGGCACCTCCTTCAAGGTCCCCATCCTGCCTCTCACCCTCGAACACTGCCTCACCAACAAGTTTGGCAGACACAGGTGAGTGTCAAGGGAGGCCAACATGAGATGATTCTTTAACAATATTTTATTAAAAAACACAATAGATAAACTAAAATTAAATTATTATAAATTAATTAAATGAAATTAAATAAAATAAATGATTGAAATTACATTTAATTAAAATTTATAAAAAATTAACACCACCCCACCAGCACGGACGAATCTCTCACCTCGTGTTGTGAGTTCACGGTCTCAAAGGTGACCAACAGGCCTTCCTTGAGCAGCAGCATCGACAAGTTTGACAGCACCACCCAACAACAACAACGACAACAGCCTGCCTCTCCCACAAGTGCCACCAACGGCTCCACCACGGGCCACTACACCACCAGACGTCTTCTATGCATCACGGAGTGCTGCACTGTGGAGCGAGACTTGGCCACCTACAACGCCATCACCTGCAAGCCTCTCAGCGAGGCGAGTGCTCCTCTGCTCAAGCAGAGCATTCGGGATTATTTGAGAATTGTTTGGAACCTTTTGAGAATTATAAACTTTTTGAAAATAACTTTGTAGCTTTCCTGAATAGTTTATTTTCAAGTATTTTGAGTATTTTGGCCTCCCCAGCCGTAACTCAGCACCAATCGCTCAACCATCATCCACTTCTTCAATTTCAATCAAACCCCTTTCAACCACCACCCACACAACCATCTTCACCTATTCAACCACCACCCACACAACCATCTTCACCCATTCAACCACCACCCACACAACCATCTCCACCCATTCAACCACCACCCACACAACCATCTTCACCCATTCAACCACCATCCACACAACCATCTTCACCCATTCAACCACCATCCACACAACCATCTTCACCCATTCAACCACCACCCACACAACCATCTTCACCCATTCAACCACCACCCACACAACCATCTCCACCCATTCAACCACCACCCACACAACCATCTTCACCCATTCAACCACCATCCACACAACCATCTTCACCCATTCAACCACCACCCACACAATCATCTTCACCCATTCAACCACCACCCACACAACCATCTTCACCCGTTCAACCACCATCCACACAACCATCTTCACCCATTCAACCACCACCCACACAACCATCTTCATCCACGTTACCACCACCTACACAAACCTTCACCCGTTCAATTACCACTTACAAAACCACAACTCACACAACTATCCTTATCCACTCAACCATCAAACCCCAACCACCCCCTCCACCAACCACCATGCAGATCTTTTCCATAGTAAGGTCGGTTCAGAATCCGCAGGAGTTCAGCATAGAGTACGTTAAAGGAGGCGTCAGAACGTACACATCAACTGATCGGTCTGTATATTTGGCTGCATGGTCGTGTGTGTTTCTGTGTGCTTGTTTCTATTTGTTATTATGTGCTTATATGTGTGTAGGTTTTTGTATTTGTTTGGCTGATTGTTCGTTTGTTTTTTATATAGTTTTTTGTTTTGTGGCTGGTGGGATAATTCGATGACTATATAATGTAATTCATCGGAACTCATGCTTTGGAACAGATCTCTTATAATTTTCAATAAAATCTCATTAACCACCAATCCACGTGCACAATCACCACCTACCATTACCCACACAACCACCACTCATCACCCACACAACCACCACTCATCACCCACACAACCACCACTCATCACCCACACAACCACCACTCATCACCCACACAACCACCACTCATCACCCACACAACCACCACCCATCACCCACACAACCACCATTCACTACACATCAACCGTCAGACATTCATCACACAACCAAACCACTCCACCACCATCATATACTCACCACACAACCAGACCACCCAACAACCACCATATACCAACCACACAACCAAACCACCCCACAACCACCAGGGACGCCCTGCTGGCCTCTTTGTTGGACGGGGTGAGAGCCTCAGGCAACAGGGACGTGCATGTGAAGATGAAGGCTACTTACAGAGGACACCGACTGGGTCCTTTCACAGTGCCTGTGGATGAGGAGGTGGAGAGTCATCACTTGAAGATGCTCCAACACCCTCCATCCTCCATGACCCCCTGCGAGGTTGAGTCTTTGTGCTGGTGGTGAGGACGAAGGAAAGGAGGAGGAGGAGGAGGAGGAGGAGGAGGAGGAGGAGGAGGAGGAGGAGGAGGAGGAGGAGGAGGAGGAGGAGGAGGAGGAGGAGGAGGAGGAGGAGGAGGAGGAGGAGGAGGAGGAGGAGGAGGAGGAGGAGGAGGAGGAGGAGGAGGAGGAGGAGGAGGAGGAGGAGGAGGAGGAGGAGGAGGAGGAGGAGGAGGAGGAGGAGGAGGAGGAGGAGGAGGAGGAGGATGTGGAAAATGTTTGATGTTGGTTATGAACGCTTGTACACAACAACTCACACCACCACAGGTGCTGTCTCGCTTCAACAGCAACGTGTCCTACAGCGGACTCTTGCATGCTGTCACTGCTGATGTGAAGAGTTCTTATTGTTATTGTTTTTTTATTCATATTATTTTTGTTGTTGTTGTTGTTTTTATCGTTGTTGTTGTTGTTTTTTTTTATCGTCGTTGTTGTTGTTGTTGTTTTCATCGTTGTTTCATACTTTTGTTGTTGGTGGTGCTGTTGTTTCGTTGTCGTGGCATCTCCAGCGAGCATTGTTTCAGATGCGCTGTTGTTGTGGTTGCAAAAATGAGAGTTATTTCAAGTATCAACTCATTATTGTAAGTCCATTCAATCATGGAGTGCTCACGCGTAATTTCCTCCATCACTTCCAAACCTCTTATCGGAACAAGTAATCCTGCTTCCTGGTAGCGCATAATGAATAAGACCCGCCTTTTCAGTGTATCATGATACGTTCGTGGTGCAGTTTATATGGTAGTTGTCATACAGCCTATGTATGATATATATCGTATTTTTATACTCATTCGTCTCAGTTGCTTGTTTCAGCGCTTTACAAATCAGGTTTATTATATAGCGTACGTTAATTTATTCCTACCTTACCGACCAGACGTTGTTTGCGGAGAACAAGGAGCGCTTGATAACGGGGGCTCTGGGGTGGTTGTTGGAGGGAGGAGGGGAGGTGAAGCAGATGGACCTGGTGGAGTTGGAAGGAAGGCTGCACGCCTTGAGAAGACTGGTGGCTTCTAAGGCAGGCTTCGCTGCCTTCACCACCCTGCCTCAGTCGGTGGGAGGATTGGTGGTGATGTTTTGGTGGTTTGTTGGTGGTTTGTGGATGGTTTGTTGATTATTTGTTGGTGGTTTGTGGGTGGTTTGTGAGTGATTTGCTGGTGGTTTGTGGGTGGCTTTTAGGTGGTTTTTGGTTGGTTTGTTGGTGGTTTGTTGGTGGTTTTTAGGTAGTTTTTGGTTGGTTTGTTGGTGGTTTGTTGGTGTTGTTTTGGGTACGCTTTGTAGGTGGTTTGTGAATTGTTTGTAGATTGTTCTGTGGAAAGGGGGAAGAGCGAAGATGTTAAATTTTTGCGATTGTATAAGGCTTTTTGTGAAATTTTGTTGAAAAATTCATGAATTGAAATCAACTTTTCATTCATACTTTGTGTTTCTCAAATGCGCACTACTCACTGCACAGGATGCGAGAAAAGGTTGGTTTGAAGGTGGTGAAGTCACTCAAGAGGAACGATCTGGGAGTCAGCCATGCCGCCATTGACATGCTTTGTGCCCTCATTCAGGTGGCTGTTGTGGAGGCTGTAGAAATGTTTGTGGAGGTGTTTGCGGAGGTGTTTGTGGATGTGTTTGTGGGGGTGTTTGTGGAGGTGTTTGTGGAGGTGTTTGTGGAGGTGTTTGCGGAGGTGTTTGCGGAGGTGTTTGTGGAGGTGTTTGTGGAGGTGTTTGTGGAGGTGTTTGCGGAGGTGTTTGTGGAGGTGTTTGTGGAGGTGTTTGTGGAGGTGTTTGTGGAGGTGTTTGCGGAGGTGTTTGTGGAGGTGTTTGTGGAGGTGTTTGTGGAGGTGTTTGCGGAGGTGTTTGTGGAGGTGTTTGTGGAGGTGTTTGTGGAGGTGTTTGCGGAGGTGTTTGTGGAGGTGTTTGCGGAGGTGTTTGTGGAGGTGTTTGTGGAGGTGTTTGTGGAGATGTTTGTGGAGGTGTTTGTTGGAGTCTATAACAATTATTCAAACTTTATTTCACACTTACTGATAAAACAACAATCATTACAACTCCACAACAACAACAACTGCTTTAAACAACAACAACCAAAAAAAATACAACTGCTTTAAACAACAACAACCAAAAAAAATAACAATACTAAAACTTCACGACAACACAACAAAAACAACCTCAAACAACAACAACATCAAACAACAACAACATTAAACAACAACAAAATTAAACAACAACAACATTAAACAACAACAACATTAAACAAAAAAAACATCAAACAACAGCAACATTAAACAACAACAACATCAAACAACAACAACATCAAACAACAACAACATCAAACAACAACAACAACATCAAACAACAACAACATCAAACAACAACAACATCAAACAACAGCAACATTAAACAACAACAACATCAAACAACAACAACATCAAACAACAACAACATCAAACAACAACAACATTAAACAACAGCAACATCAAACAATAACAACATCAAACAACAACAACATCAAACAACAACAACATCAAACAACAACAACAACATTAAACAACAACAACATCAAACAACAACAACATCAAACAACAACAACATTAAACAACAGCAACATTAAGCAACAACAACATCAAACAATAACAACAACATTAAACAACAACAACATCAAACAACAACAACATCAAACAACAACAACATCAAACTACAACAACATCAAACAACAGCAACATTAAACAACAACAACATCAAACAACAACAACATCAAACAACAACAACATTAAACAACAACAACATCAAACAACAACAACATTAAACAACAACAACATCAAACAACAACAACATCAAACAACAACAACATCAAACAACAACAACATTAAACAACAACAACATTAAACAACAACAACATCAAACAACAACAACATCAAACAACAACAACAACATCAAACAACAACAACATCAAACAACGACAACATCAAACAACAACAACATCAAACAACAACAACATCAAACAACAACAACAACATCAAACAACAACATTAAACAACAACAACATCAAACAACAACAAAAACAACCACAGCCGATGCATGACAACTACGACCTGCGACAAGAGCAGTTGAACAAGACGTCGGTGTTGTCGACCAAGAAGTTCCTCGAGAACCTTCTCGACATGTTCAACGCGCACGTCGTATGTCTTTCCTTCCTTCTTTCCTTCCTTCCTTCCTTCTTTCCTTCCTTCTTTCTTTCTTTCCTTCCTTCCTTCCTTCCTTCCTTCCTTCCTTCCTTCCTTCCTTCCTTCCTTCCTTCTTTCCTTCTTTCCTTCCTTCCTTCCTTCCTTCTTTCTTTCCTTCCTTCCTTCCTTCCTTCCTTCCTTCCTTCCTTCTTTCCTTCCTTCCTTCCTTCCTTCCTTCCTTCCTTTCTTCCTTCCTTCTTTCCTTCCTTCCTTCCTTCCTTCCTTCCTTCCTTCTTTTTTGTTTCTCATCCCTTTCATCCTTTCCAACTTTCTTTTTTTTGTCCACCATTACTCTCGCCTATCATACATCTCTTCAACAATTCTTCCACACAACAGCTTCTCAATCAACTTCACAATCCTTCATCCATCTATTCTATAAAAATCACTCACTCCGTCTTTTTTCCTATCTTTCTTCCATCCTATTTTTATCACTCTATCCATCCATCCATTTATCCATCAATCAATCTATCCATCAATCAATCTATTCATCAATCAATCTATCCATCAATCCATCTATCCATCAATCCATCCATCTATCCCTAAATCAATTCATCCATCCATCTATCTACCCATCCACCCAATCAACCACTCATTCAACCACCCACCACCACCACCACCCTCTGCAGAACCGAGGATCGGGAGCATTGGTGGTGTCTGCCATGTTGGACTTCCTCAA